>JBBPPG010000180.1:0-39976 GCA_038091855.1 Leccinellum luteum | reverse complement strand
AACAGAATGCTTTTGAGCACGCGCTCGACCACGAAAGAGCCCAGTGAAACGAGCATCTTGCTTCAAGGCTGGGTTGGCTTCAAAAAAGGCACGGATGCGCCTGAATAAGTCAGCTTTTGTGCCACTCGTCTCTACCTTGAGTTGCAAAGCAATATCAAGGAGGTCCTCTTTGCCTTTGCTCGACAAGGCACCAGTAAAGCGAACAGTGTGTGAATCTGAGACTTGCGCAGCTTGTCGAGTGAAGCGTGCTGTTTCCTTGGCTGATTTCCGAGCAGCAACTTCAACCTTTTTTTGCTTCTTCCTCTCCCTCTCTAAATCCTGTGCTTCACATGCCTGTAGCCCTTCCGCAGACGTGAGCCACCGAGCATTTATTGTGACTGCACGTGACTTTGTCTTCTTCATGTTCATCCGTTTCTTCATCGACCCCATCTCAGACAGTGCAAGCGCACAGTGGGCTCGTGTGGTGAGTAATTCAGACTCTAGTGACTGAACCTTTGCCTCTAGCATGGCAATTTTCGAGTCCTTGGAGTCCATCTCTGACTCAGAGTTGATGGGGGTGCCACTGGCACTGGCGGCGAGAGGGCAGGAATCGGATGATGGCATGTGCTGAGGATAGGAGAGGGGCTCAGAGTTGTCCAATCGAGAATAATGACCACCGTGTTCATCGCCTGACTGGTCCATGTCCAAGTCAAACTCCGAGTCTGAGTCTGCCGCTGCACTGGCGTCGCTATCAGAATGTGAGCCATCGGACATGCCTGACATCTCCGTTTCAGAGTCGTTGGCCTGTAGTAGATCATTCGAGCTTGTACCAGGACCCATATGCGATAGCACATTGCCATATAATGTAAGTTCGTGAGGTTGGACAGGATATGAGGCAGGAGCATGGGCTGCAGTCGAGGAAGACATGCTGGGTGCAAAATCCTGGTCGGAAAAGATGTGGGGATTGAGAGGGCGAATTCCACTGTTCTTCCATGCTGCTGTAATCGTCTCGACTTTGAATGCTTGGGCCCGAGCTGCCATATATTGATTAACGAAATCTTCTCTGGGAATTTCTTGTCCAGTCTCATCAAAAACATCATCACAACGTTTTTGCCATGCTCGTTGAAGTGGACCAAAAACCCCAACATCAAGGGGTTGCAGATTATGAGTCGTGTGTGGGGGAAGACAGAATAACTCGATATTATTCTGTACAGCAAGCTCGCGCATCCGTTTTGTGACATGAGAGCCATGACCATCACAGATAAGGAGAATTGGCTTTCCTGACTGATTCCGTGACTTTGTTTGCGGGATAAATGACTTTTCAAACCAATTCGTGCAGATGAAATCATCCGTCCAGCCATTTGGGGACATCGCAATGCTGAAACAAAAATCAGAATTGATAAGATCAGTCACCGCCTGTCTCCAGATATGATCTGAAACATACGATATATCTGGGTGTTCTTTAAACCAGTCTTTGTGATATTTTTTGCCTGAAAAGACAAATCCGGGGGTGATATCTGTACCATCTGCACAGACACATTCAATGATCGTAACCAGCTCAAGATTTCCACTACGTGCTTTGTACTTCGGGTATCTACCACGGGGGACAAAATACTTCTCGGGAGAGGTTTTCCGACCTCCACCCCGCTGGCATCCCTTTTCATCCATATTATACGCATTCTCCCAGGGGATAGCCTTTTCCTCAATGATCCGCTTGAGTAGAGTGAAATGATTCTCGACAACTGTGCGGTTGAAGTTTTGACAACGCTGGGGATCGAGTGAGGATGGTTTTCCCAGGCCAATCTGGGGATGCCGTGCAAGAAAGCCTCTGGTCCACTTTTCTGATGGTTTCGTGCCAACAAGTACCATCGCCTTGATTCGAATGGTCCGTTTGCTGAGAGGGTGGCCTGATGCGCTGAGGTGCTTGATCCAGTCAAGAAGAACAGACTCTTGTTCTGGAGACAGGAGTTGTTGGCTTGCATGGGCAACACGATGGGGCTTTGTGAGGTGGAGGAAGCGCCGCCGAAGAGTGTGATATGAGATGCCATGCTCATGCGCAACAGCATGGACATTGGGAGAAGCAGCAGCACGAAGAGTGAGACAAGCATCTTCAAACTTCTTCTCTTGTTCTTGACAAAGTTCCTGCTGCTTTGTTTGAAAAACACGAGCGTGATGCCGCTGATGCGCTGGCATGCAGCAATGGATTGATGCGTCTCAGACACGCCTGGCGGTAAACAGACTTAGCCGGACTGTGCCGTCAAGCTTGCCGTTCCAGCTATCCAACTCCGCCTGAAATTGTCACATCTTGCAGCTCGAGGTTGGCTCGAGGTTAGGAGGCCTATAACTTTACATCCACCAACCCAGTATGCTCGGAAAAATTAGAGAGACCTTGAGGACACCATAGGTTATCAATGAATTTTTATTTTTATTTTTTTGAGGTGAATACAGCTGTGCCCTGACCATTCTTTGCTACAAAAGGGGGGATAGAAGGGTAGATGTGACGCCAGGCAGTGATATTGCAACCTCCATGCCCCCGAATAAATTATGTGGCATACTGCAAGGTTGAGAGTGACCTGCTGTCACTACTGCAAGTCTCTCTCTTTGTTGTGTTGTGTACAAGAATTGTGTTTGCATATCTACTCCGTTTTGCATAACCGGTTCAATGATAGTAGTGGTTCTTTAAAGTGGCCATTGTTGTCTTCATAAGCGATCATTTTCATCTTAGCTTAGCTCACTCTGGCACCAGGCTTGGCAAAAATTCTCAAACGGATTCCGTCGCAAAACAATCGCGACAATTCCGTCATCATCCAACGCTGGCTTAACGCTGGTTCAACCATCATGGACGAAGACGACAGCATATCTTGGCGCGAACATGTCCAAGCAGCAAATTGGGATATCGCTATACAGATCGCACACTCCAGACTACTCTCAACCAGCACAAACGTCCGTCTCGACTTTCTGCGTGATGACTTTGCATGGCTCGCGAATCAGGGTATATGTCTTCCGTACTTACTTACTATGTTTCACTCCCTCGGCTGATACCCTTCTCCCAGATCTCACGCTCTCACAGATCCTGGATGTCTTCAAACTTCTTACAGAAACGTATCCCCGTTATATCGATACCTCATCGCGCGATGCCGTAGAGCACATCGGCATGCGTCTCGTCCAAAAAGACGAGTCCATTCGTGACTCACCAAAGCTCGGAGTCCTCGATCATGTCCTCGGCTGGCTCGCAAACGAGGTAGCGCACATATCCAAACCAACCCCGAGGTCTGTCCCGCATTTCATTTGTCTTCCCTGTCGTGTCATTAAGCTGTCTCCCCAAGTTCTTACGCAGCACCGGACCTTTTTGTCCTTCTAAACTGGTCCTGTGGCCTTTACACAACCTGTCTCTCTGCGTCTTCCGACTTTGTTCCGTCCGACGCCTGGCGGACCCTCACAACAGTCCTCGCCACCCTCCTCGATCTCCTGATGAGTCCTTCCACACGAACGAAACCCTCCATGCAAAAAAGCGCCCTCGTTCGCACCCGCAGGGCACTTCGTTCTGCCCCAGAACGCCTTCATGTTCTCATGTCAACCCTAGTCGCTCATGCAATATCGAGCCAAACACCTCTCATATTTGTAACTCTTCTAAGCACAGCCGTCGATGTCTTGATCCGGCTCAAAGACATCAAGGACCAGTCGCTCAAGCAGATCCCACCATCCATCAAGGTAAGCGCCTATTGTCCGTTTCCCCTAGACTCTGCTCGACGATTTTGTTCAGGAAGGTATCATCAACCTGTATACCACTCATGTCGTCATGTCCAAGATCCCAGTCCCGGCTCACTCTTCTGTATGTCTCTGTTCATGGATCCGCGTCAATCTACTCATCATCTCTAGAACGCACTTTATGACTTTATACGTACATCCATCGGTCCCGATGACCTTTCCACCTCAATTTTACCGACGATGGAAAAGGCTGTCCTTCGCTCTCCCGAATACTCCCTTAGCGGTGCGTTATCTTGCCTACCCCATAAACAGCCTAATTCATATCTTGTAGTCATTGCCGACTTTTTGCTCGCATATGCACACCCCCTCGACCCACTTATTCTCAAGAAATTCCTCACCGCCTCTCTCAACTCTGCCAAATCCAGCAACCCCACAGTACGCAAAAATGCCTCGGCACTCTTCAACGTTTTGGTACCAAAGTTCTCTGCAGAGTTTATGGAGACTGCCGTCTCCGAGGTGCTAACACTCCCCCTGACCGGAAAGACGACAGGGATCGATCACCGCATAACGTTATATACGATGCTCACGATGGTGCCTAAGCACGACGCCGCCTCGATGACTCTGGTAAAGGCTCTCCCGACGCTGATCGTGAAAGAAACCAACGATGCCGCGACTTCGCTGCTCGTGCGCACTCTTCCAGCGCATCTGAACCATTTGCTTGCGTCCAACACCCCCGTTCCGGCCGATGTTGCAGCGCTCATCGCCAAGGAGATGGGCAGCACAAAGCCAGCGATGAAGCGGGCGTTTGTGAGCATCGTTGGGGCTGCATTGTGGGATCTCGACGCAGCGACTGGGTCGATCAGCGATGCAACTAAAGCGTTTTCAAAGGCGATCCTCGGTGCATTGGAGGGATGTATCAAGGCGGTAGGTTCGAATCCATTGGGTGCCCCCGCAGGTCCTTTAGAGGGATATGTCGCGTTGGCCATCCTGCTCGGTCCACTTTCCGCAACTGGCGTCTTTGGTAAGCAATATATTAACTGTCACACGCCACATTTATCACTGATATCGGCTAACTTTTTGACTTCGAATGACGTTATTACTTAATGTCGGCGTCGTCTTTCCATTTTTGTAGATGACATCGCTTCGCGGAGTTTGACTGTGGAAACATTGACGGGAACCTCCACGAAGCCATCTTTCCTTGTGTGGGACAAGGTGTATCAGAAGCTCAACGAGGCTGAAGACGCCCGGTGGCTCCTCCGCGCGGCCGACCTCGCCGTGCCCAAGCTCGAGTCTGAGCTGCTCAGGAATCAAAACCTGAGGTTCGTAATATATATGTAAGTGTCGTGACGTGTTGACTGACGAAGCGACTCTTTGCAGGGTCACGTTCGGTTCCGTATTTCTCCATCTCGCGATGCACACGCCGTTTTCGGACGTGAGAAGAGCGACGACTGCCGTACTCGTGGAATCGGTGACGAAGCGACCAGTGCTTCTGAACGCGGTGCTTTGCGATGCGCTGACTGCGTCTCTGAGCAGACCCGTGAACGTTTCATCGAGCTCCAAGGCGGCGGCGGCTTCGCCAGGAGAGGATCAGGAAAAGCCTGTCGTTGTGGACAAGCAGAGACGGTATGCAGTCTTCGTGCTAGCCTGCGCCAGCTTTAGGGACGGGGATCGGCGGTTAGAAGATGGCGACAAGATGGCGCGGGAGGAGTTGGTCGTGAAGTGGGTGGTGTTGGCGCACCACCCTGTGATCTGTACGTCCTGAGTATCGTTCTTCTGACCGTTTTTTCTGATGGTTTGTAGGTGGTGCGTCCCGGATGCTGTGGATCGAGTTGTGTCAGAGGGCGGGCGTGGATCCGCTCGCGGTCGTGAGTGGGCATGTCGATTTGGCGATGAAACGTGTCCTTGAGGCGTCCATGTCGGATCCGAAGGTGCATTCTTTTTATGTTTCGCGATTGTTGAGCTGATGTCGTCGCTTTGCGTACTTGTTCTTTGTCTGCGTGTTCATGGCCCATGATATCTATGCGTATATACGACGCGCAGCTGGGCTTCGCGGAAGCAAGCTACCGCGCAATCGGCACGCTGGCGTTTGTAGCTCCGCATGTTGTGCTGCCGCGCGTGATGGAACAGCTCCGGGCGGACATCAACGGTAAAAAGTTGATCGCGTTGACGGACGAGGACCTTGGTATTTGGGAGACACAAGAGGGGGAGATGTATGTTGATGGTGAGATTTCGATCGTTGTGCCGTTGTTATTCTTTGGCTGACCCACTCTGGTCGCGCGATCTTCTCTTCCCTCGACGAATAGTGCTCGCGACGCGAAAAAAGGATGAAGGGCCGAAGAAAGGCAAGGACGCGGACATTGCGCGATGGGAAGCCGAGTTGCGACACAGCCTCGCGAACAAAAAGTCGTCCAAGTCGGGCGGGGATTCGAAAGCGGGTGGAGGGCTGTCCAAGGAAGAGCAGGCTTTGGTGCAGGTGCAACTGGCGAAGGAGGCCAAGGTCCGGCAAGCTGTCGGTACCCTTCGAGCACAGCTTCTCCGTGGGCTTGCGTTTGCCTGGAGTGTGGTCGAGGGCGGGGGCGAGAGCGTGAGGGGTTATGTGAGGCCTATCGCCGAGTGTTTGCTCGAGGGGGCAATGGGCGGGCAGTGTGCGCGGCTGGTCGGGAATACTGAGTCGTTTGAGACATTTGTCGGCCTGACGCGGTGTTGTTCGGAGCGGTTGGAAGGCTTGCGAAGGTGGATCGGTGTGGCAGTCTTGAGGGCGATGGAGGTGGGGTGTGTGCCCGAGGATCAGGCGGCGGAAGGGTTGAGTTGTCAGTCCTCTTTCGTTGTCTTCGGTGCTTTTCCTTCTCTGACGCGGACTGGATATTTCTTTAACGCCACCAGCGCTGGTCGTTCGCGTACTTTACAGGCTCCGAACACTTTCGGAACAGGCACCGTTCGACGCGGCCACGTTTTCGTTCGCATTCTTCTTGCTCGAGTCTGTCGCGCGCAAAGGCGGGGTTGGTGTTAGTAAGGAACAGCGGGAGCAGGGTGAGGACGAGGTTCTGGAGCAGGTCGCACTCGTGTTGGACATAATCAAGTTTCATCGAAGCGAGTGTACGTCTCAGTCACTCATTTTCGTCTCGTTGCACGCTCTCTGACCCATGTACAGTTTTAGAGGCCGCCTTCCCTCGCAAGACGACGCTCGAACACGTGCTACATGTAGTGAGGACGCAACCGCGACTGAGCAAAGACGCGTCCTCGCTTCTGATCGATCTCGGCGAGGCTATCCAGGCGAACGCGACGCGGGAAGAGGTGGGAGTGTTGATCCAGGGGACACTCCTCTCGGAGACATACGCTCGAAATTCGTGTTTGCAAGCGCTTCAGGTGAGTTGAGTGAAGGTGAGATGCTTGCTCACTTTCTGACGTTTGTGTTGGTGCGATGGTCAACAGCCGTTTGATCTCACAGATTTGGACTGGTCGCCTGAACTCTGGGTCGCGTGTCACGACGAGGACGAGCAGAATGCGCGATTGGCTAGTCATTTGTGGGAGGATAACGGGATGGACGCTCCCGAGGGGTTCCTGCAGGATATGCTTGCATTCTTGGGTGAGCCGGGTCGTTCATTTTATTCACATTGCTTACGATGGTTTCGCGACGTTTTTGGTTAGGCCATGAAACGGCGTATGTGAGGACCAGTGCGGCGGCTGCGATCGCGGCTGCGGTCGAACATTATCCACAGACAGGTCAGGAGACGATCGTTACGCTACAGGAGCTGTATCGAGAAAAGGTGAGGTATCCCCTTTTATTTCCAGGGTGATGTTCTGACGCATCCCGTCTTTCCCTTAGGCCAAGATACTTGCTCCCGAATTTGATCAATACGTGAGTGTTCACTCTGTTTGCTGAACTGAGAGATCTCACATGTATATACATAGGGAATGGTCATCGAGACGAGCTTGGACCGCACTGATCCGTGGCCTACACGCGTTGCAATTTCCATGGCCTTCAGCCGGCTCGCACCGTTATTCCCCGAGGAGCAGGTGGAGCCATTTTTCAAGTTTCTTATTCAAGACGAGGCGCTGGGCGATCGGTCGCCCGACGTACGACGCGAGATGTTGCAGGCTGGCGCTGCCGTCATCGACCATCACGGGGCGTCCCAACTGGCTGGGCTACTGCCCGCGTTCGAGACATATCTTGCTGGGCCGAGTTCGGCTAACGAGACGGGTGACCAGATCAAGGAGGCAGTGGTCATCCTGTTCGGCCGTGAGGCGAGACATCTCGCGGCTTTTGACCCTCGTATCTCCGGCATCGTGGACCGCCTGGTGGAGGCGCTCCAGACGCCGTCGGAGCAGGTGCAGATGGCCGTGTCAGACTGTCTCGTGCCACTCGTTACGCTAATGGGCGAGGATCGAAGCGGGGTATTGATTGATCAGCTATTCGAGACGCTATTCGATGCGCCCAAGTATGCTGCTCGGCGCGGTGCGGCTTACGGGTTAGCTGGCTCCATCAAGGGGCTTGGAATCGGTGCGATGAAGCGGCATAATGTGATGGAGCGACTGCGCGCTGCCACCGAGGAGAAGAAACGGTTCGAGCTGCGCCAGGGAGCCATGTTCGCGTTCGAGACCCTGTCTTCCACGCTGGGGCGGCTGTTCGAGCCGTATATTACTTTTATCTTACCGTTGCTACTCACAGCGTTTGGTGACGGCACAGGGGATGTACGCGAGGCTGCACAGGAGGCCGCGCGGGCGATCATGGGCAATATGTCTGGTTACGGCGTCAAACTCATCTTGCCGTCGCTGCTATCCGGGCTGGACGACAAACAGTGGCGGTCCAAGAAGGGGTCGATCGAGCTGTTGGGCATGATGGCCTACTGCTCGCCGCGGCAACTCTCGCTTTCGCTCCCGATCGTCATACCGCGTCTGACGGGCGTGCTGACGGATACGCACGCACAGGTCAAGGTGTCTGCGAACAAGAGCTTGAAGCAGTTTGGGGAGGTGATTAGTAATCCGGAGATTCAGGCCTTGGTACCGACGTTGCTCAAGGCGCTCGTGGATCCGGCCAAGACGACGAACGCGTTGTCAGCGTTGCTCAAGACGTCGTTTATGCACTACATTGATCATTCGTCGTTGGCTCTGGTATGTATCGTTGATTGTCTGAGTCGCTGAAACTGACGTATCTAGGTTATTCCGATCATCGAACGGGGACTGAGAGAGCGTGGGGCGGAGGCCAAGAAAAGGGCGGCTCAGATCGTGGGTAACTTGGCATCGCTGACGGATTCAAAGGACTTTGTACCTTACCTGTCGAGTCTGGTGCCCATGGTGCACGTCGTACTGATCGACCCGGTCCCGGAGGCGCGTGCTACAGCTGCCAAAACCCTCGGCACGCTCGTGGAGCGACTTGGGGAGGTCCATTTCCCGGATCTCGTGCCAGGTCTGTTGAGAACGCTTAAGACGGAGACGTCTGGTGTCGATCGACAAGGTGCCGCACAGGGTTTGAGCGAGGTGCTTTCTGGGATGGGCATGGAGCGCCTCGAGGGATTGTTGCCAGACATCATTGCGAATGCGCAGTCTCCTCGGAGCACGGTGCGGGAAGGCTTCATGTCGCTGCTCGTGTACCTGCCTGCGACGTTTGGGAACCGGTTCCAACCGCACCTGCCCAAGATCGTTGCGCCGATCCTTGGGGGGCTTTCGGACACGGAGGAGTACGTGAGGGAGGCGGCGATGAGGGCGGGGAGGATGATCGTAACCAATTACTCGAGCAAGGCGATCGATTTGTTGTTGCCTGAGCTGGAGCAGGGGATGTTTGATCCCGGGTGGCGCATCAGGGTGCTTTCTTTGTGCTTTCTTGTTTTCGGCTTGTTCGTACTGATGTCGTTTTTTCCCAAGCAATCCTCGATCACGTTGGTGGGAGAGCTGTTATTCAAGGTGTCTGGGATTACGAGCAAGATCGAGGCTGGTGCTGGAGACGAGGACGAGATGGCCGAGGCTGTCGTGGCTGAGTCTTCGCGTCGGGCGCTGACGGAGGTGCTAGGTGCTGAGCGACGGGATCGCATTTTATCTGCGTTGTACTTGGCGAGACAAGATACCGTCAACGTCGTCCGTCAGTCGTCGATTCATATCTGGAAGGCGTTGGTGCACAACACGCCTAGAATGGGTACGTTTCGAACGAGTATTAGCCACAAGATTCTGATCCCTTGTCTAGTTCGTGAAATTCTACACGAATTGGTTGGTCAACTGGTCAAGCTGTGTTCGAGCGATGAGTTTGAGCAGCAAGAGGTCAGTGGCTGTATTTCCTATGTGTTTGGATTCGTTTTCTCATCCTGTGAAGACTGCGACGCGTACGACGACCGAACTTTGTCGCAAGTTTGGTGAAAAGATTGTGGGCGAGATCATTCCGAATTTGCAGCATACGCTCGCGTCGCCTGATGCGCGCACTCGTCAAGGCGTTTGCCTCATGCTGTCGGACATTATGTAGGGCATTTCCTTTTCCCAGCCTCGTAATACCGTTTACCATCTTGGTTGACAGGGAGAGCACGACCGGTACGCAGCGCGAAGGACATGAAACCGAGATCATCAATATGGTTCGGAGTTCACTTGTCGACGACGATGCGACCGTAAGGACGGCGGCAGCGAAGGCCTTTGACACACTCCAAGAGCATATTGGAGCCAAAGCCATTGATCAGACGATTCCGACGTTACTGGAAGCTCTCCGTCAACCTGGCGAGAGCTCTGGAACTGCCCTTCAAGCTCTTCAGGAGGTCATGTCGGTGAGTAGTTGGCTCCTCTGCGCGCGAGGGAAATTTGAATTAATGTTTACGATGCGTGCGTGTATTCTAACTAGGTCCGGGCGGCAACGGTGTTCCCTGTCTTGATCCCTACCCTGATTGCTTCCCCGATGACGGCGTTCAACGCACGCGCCCTCGCTGCCCTCGTCACTGTAGCTGGTAATGCGCTGAGCAAGCGTCTTACGGTCATTTTGAATGCCTTGGTCAAGGTTCTTGAGGAAGATGAGGACGAAGAGCTGCTTGTAGCTTTGGACGAGGCTTTGCGTGCGCTGCTAGGATCGATAGGAGACCTAGAAGGGTTGAATACATTAATGCTACTACTGCTTGGATGGTAAGCGCGTTCCTTTTTGTTATTTTGCAGCATGTCGTCTGATCTGGGTTGGACAGGACGAAGCACGACGCACCGACGCGACGTGCTAGTGCTTGCGATCTATTCACCATGTTCTGCGAGGAGTCTGAGCTTGATACATCGTTATACCGGGTGGACTGGGTCCGACAATTGGTTTCCCTGTTTGATGATCCCGAGGTTGAGGTTCATACAGCTGCATGGAAAGCGTTCGACACGTTCGTCAAGTCTGTTCCCAAGGACGAAGTGGAGCCGTTGGTCGTCCCTCTTCGCCGGACTATCGAAAGCACGGGCGCTCCTAGACGGAGTGTGCCCGGGTTCAGCCTTCCAAAGGGTGTGGCGCCCACCGTGCCGATCATCATTGCAGGTCTCACCACGGGAAGCAACGAACAGCGCGAAAACGCCGCCTATGCGATCGGAGACCTCGTCGAGCGTACCAACGAATCTGCCATCAAGCCATTCGTCGTTCCCTTCACTGGTCCTCTCATTCGTGTTGCCACGCAAGCGACGACCTATCCGCCTGGCGTCAAGACTGCGATCTTGTCCGCGCTCGCTACGATGCTGGAGCGGATACCGAACCACGTCAAGCCGTTCTTCCCGCAGCTGCAGCGGACGTTTGTCAAATCTGTCAGCGATGCGTCCAGCATTGTCGTGCGCACGCGCGCTGCAGACGCGCTTGGCATTCTGATGCGCAGTCAACCTCGTGTGGATCCGGTGGTGACGGAACTTATTGCTGGTGCGCGAGGGAGCGAGGAGGAGATTGCGGCGAGTTATGTATTAGCGTTGTCTCACGTCGTGCGCAGCGCAGCGGTGCACGGAGGGGTTGGCGACAAGGTCGGGGAGACATGTGTCGAATTGGTTCACGAAGCGTTCCGTGGGACGCACGAAGGTCGGGCGAGTGAGTTCACCGTTGCGGACAGCGAACTGATATTTTGCATGCTTGGACAGACCACTACATACAAGCGATGGCGAGCCTCGTCTCGTCCTTGTCGACGAACCCGCAATCACTCAAATCGGTCGTCAGGTAAGCAAAATCTACTCTCTGGAATTTGAAACGGTAATCATTTTCATTAGCGCCTACCTTGTCTCTGGAACGCCTCCATCGGCGTTGGCATCACATACTACTCTTGCGGTTCTACAACCCGATGATGAAGCTGAACGAGTGCAATCCGAAGAGACGCTGTTTGGGAAACTAGGGGTGTTGCGCAGCGTGGCGCTCAAGGTGAAGGAAAGCACGGCGAACGAGCGGCCTGCGATCTCGCGCCCGGCAAGAGATGCACGAGAGATTTTGAAAGAGATGGCGGCGGATGGGGAGGAGAGCTTGGTAGGGATATTCTGAGTCTACTCGGATGCGGGTCCGACGTGTATGGTGATGCATGTATCAAGAGGCAGCCATACAAAGGCTATGGGGGATGGTGTGCGAAATTTTTAGGACCTACGTAAGGTATGGTTCACCTTTCCTTGGTACGTGGGGGAGCGATGAGAGTGAGGACCAACGTATAGATGATCGATGATGGGTGATTATCACATTTACAGACTTCAACAAATCTCAGAGCCTGGCAGGCCAAGGTACTTGCAACGGCGTGGATCCTGGGCAGAAATAAAGGCACATTATGTAGATTTTGGGATGGGGTACGGGGCAGTCTGGTAATATCCTATCTGGGATGGTCAAACTTTGAAAATACG
Organism: Leccinellum luteum; assembly: GCA_038091855.1. Classification (NCBI taxonomy): domain Eukaryota; kingdom Fungi; phylum Basidiomycota; class Agaricomycetes; order Boletales; family Boletaceae; genus Leccinellum; species Leccinellum luteum. Next base: position 27,496 of record JBBPPG010000180.1, on the reverse strand, counting down.
AGGAGTGTGGTCGATGTGACATGAGGCCGAGCTTCCTCGCTCGACATAGCCTCAAACTGATCACCAGACTAATACTTCCTGTAAAATGGTGCTAGGTCAGCCGGTCACAGGTGATAATGCTTCTAACTGCCCCGCACACCGTGCAATACTAAAACAAAAGTGAGTGTGCTACTTAAAGTAGTCTGATTACAACAGAACTCCGACTCGGAGAGTCATCGCTGTCAGAATCATCTGGAACCGGGATTACTAGTGAGGTTGCGAACCATACCGCTAGAGAGGATCGGAGGCAGTGACTGCTGCCTCCCAGTATCGAGTAAGCAGCCTGTTTACAGTATAGTCACCAGCGGCGCGTGTTGGAAACCATGATCACCGAAACCATCATGAGCACACTTGCCAGGCTCGGTGCCTCTCAGGCTCCACCGCACAAAGATACCATGTGCAACGACCCAACAACAAGGTAGGCAGAACTTGAAAGCTTTGCTACGTTCTTTTGGTTTATTGATTCGAATCTAGGTTTTCTACTAGGGGCTCGGATGCTCGCACACTATTCTTTCCGGGACAGAAGATTTCGCTGAAATCCATCGACGGTCGTGAAGTCAAGTTCACCATCTGTAAACTTTCCACACCAGTCACTGGAGGCCCTATCCACTCACTATTCCTTCTCGGAGGAGCAGTTTCACCGCCTCATGATGGCTTCTTACACTGCGGAGATTACAGCATATAAACGTTTGAACGACCTTCAAGGCTCTACGATTCCCCGTCTCATCCTCGCAGGCCAGTTCCTACCACCAGATGAACGTGCGATTCAGCCTCCCGCGCTTGTTCTCGAATACATACCCTCCGTCAACCTTCGTGATGTCTCTCCCGCTGCAATTACCCCAGATCTCTCCGCCCCAAATGGTCTCGGTCATCGAAAGCTTCCCTTTACGTGGCGTCATCCACAGCGATATCACGTTGACCAATGTACTTTTCACACCGCCGGAACACCCCGTGCGTGTTGTTATGATCGATTTTGGGTGCGCTTTCATTCGCAAAGAGGATACAGATGAGGAACATTGGAAGGTTCTGGGCGAGTCGGATGTGTGGTGGGCCGAGCAGCTACTGGAGGACAAGCAGAACGGGAAATTTGAAGATGACGCCGCCATAGCACCCGTTGGAAAATTTAGATCAGATTACCAAGGAGCTTGAGTGTGATTCATCTAAACAAAGTCATCGCACGAAACTAACCCTAACTAAGGAAAACGTCAGGCTGAGTCGACAACAATTACAGAAAGTGTAGTGCTTCTGGCCTGTACGTGGAAATAAGGGTTGTTGTTGGGATGATTCCAAGTTAGTTGGCATGTTGGATCCAGCGGAACGAATACCATTCGCTTCAATGTTCGCCATGCTCACGAGACATGACGCGCTGACGAAGTCCCGATCTCCAATAGGTCAATGACACAAATTATTACATCAAACAGAAGCATCTAGCCACAAGTGCAAGATTTATAGTATAACACACTCCACGTCCGCCAGAGGTTGGGAACTTGGGACCTTTGCACGAGACGTTGACACTCTACAAACGCCGCCATTTCTTAGGAGCATTCGAGTCAGAGCATTCTGAATCGCTGAAAAGCAACTTGCGACGACTACCCGCTCGGATCATGTCGGCGCTCAACATTTCGGGAAGTGGAGGGGTACTGCAGTGTAAATGGCAGTGTGTCAGGAGAAAGAGATGGAAGCGAGAAAATCATCATCGCTACGCACCTGTCCTGACACTCCTTGTCACCGGCAATCTGGTCAGCACGACTATCCGAATAGTCCGTAAGGATTTCTGAATGATGGAGAGAAGATGGTTTATTCGCAAGCGTATTTGCATCTGTAAGACTCGAACTGGACGCCAGCAACTCGCGGAGAGACGAGGACTGCGGGCATTCCTTCGAGAACCGTTCGATGGAAAGCAATATCGTCTGTACGGCAGGTCTTTCCTGTAATTGTGACCAGCATTGTTGAATTAATTTCCAGTGCGAATCATCGATCGGTCGCGATGTTGGCCGGTCCGGCTTGTCGCCCTTTGCTAATCGGAATGCAATAGCCATATCACCTCGAATTTCTGACCATGGTACCTTGCCCGACAGCACCTATGAGAGTTCAGTATCAACTCATAAGTCTATTCAAGGGGACTTTCCTGTAGAGCAACACATCCAAACGAGTAGACATCACTTTTGGTGGTACAACTGAATGGAGTGTCTGGATCAAGTTGTTCCGGTGCGGCCCAGCGCAATGCTCCTGGTCGCGTAGTTGACATTTGGAGATATTGCAATGCCTCGGGAATGTTTCCCACCAGGGAAGCGTATCCAAAATCCACCAATCGTGCGGTATAGTCTTCGTCGACAAGCACATTGTTCTGATGAGTCCGCTTCACTCGCGAGAATGACACTTGTAGTAAATGTTGACTTACGCAATTCAGGTCGCCATGAATGACAGAAAGAGAATGTACTGCAATACGTTATTTCTGTATATATGAAAATATCAGCAGTGTTCTCACAATAGTTTAATCCATTGCCAATATCCAGGAGCTATATAGTGAGAGTTAGAGAACGAGAATGCAGTCAACTAAAATGGAGACGACGCACAAACTGAAGTCGGTGAATCGCCTGTAGGGTACCGTCATGGCTTTGTAAAAACTTGTAAAGAGATCCGTTGGGCATCCAGAGCGATACTAACGACATGGCGCCAGACATTCCAAAGCCGTATGCAGTACCCAGAAATGGAACAATATTGACGTGGTCAAGTCATCTCCAAATTCCGAGTTCTCGACGGAGCATCTGGAGTATCCATTTTATATTCGAATGGAATCGAGGTGCACAAACTATTACCTTGACAACTTTATCTCTCGAATTGATCATGCTGAGGCAGTGCACAAATAGACACAGTAGCTTCCTGAACCCCGACGCTAAGGTCGATCTGTTCATGCACATCCCTCATAACAATAAGGTGCGCATTCAAGACGATCTTCTCAGAGGCTCTTCATCGAGTCACCCAAAGTACAGCATCGATGTCCATTCTTGCTTCCATTGACACCAACCCGATCATGAGGTCTAGTTCCAAAAGAAGAGATATGCGGGCCCGCAACTGAATATTCCTTCTGTGTCTTCTGTATCTTGTCTGCTTGTCACCCGCTGTTTGATTGATGACCGCAAATCACACTGATAAACGAGAAAAGGCGACAATGTTACTTAGTGTAATGAACAAGCAAAGATTTTCTCCCAGGCCTCTCAAACAATCGTCACCGTCAGCAGTGTCACAACCCCATCCTGCGCGATACCTAGAGAACGGTCGACCATTAGTCCTAGTTCACACGGCGAACGGAAACAAGGAGAAGCTATGTCCAAGCAAACGGGTACACACCATGGTTGATACCTTCGGAACCGGGCTCCAATAATCCTATGTTCTGTGCTTGTGTGTTGTATGTCACACCACCATAGCTCGTCTCCCCAATCGCTGCTGCAACCAAAGCATCTCTGCGGGCACATACACTAGTTGACCAAAGAGAGAGACATGATGGGAAACATACAACATACCTGCCAATATCATACCCGTCTGGTACGATATCATGGTGCTCTGATGCAGACTAGTCAAACGAAGACCACATAGTATCAGCAATGGTGCAAGGGTGCCAGATGTTCTTTGCCTTTACCTTTTCCTTGGATACGCTGTTTGACGCGACAATGAAGAGTCAAGATCATGCTGTAAAACACATAATAGTGTCACTCACGCTAAAAACAACGCCCCGCTGTCCGCCGACGTTCCGTTCTGACGGAATACGCTATCCAAGCCCAAGCCGGTCAGCGTTCATGGTGAATATATATATTCCAAAGACGCCGGCAGAACACACCGGAAATGATTGCCTCCGATCAGAGATTCCACGCAGGTGCCGTGGACCGGGTCACCATAATCCTCACGCAACTCCAGCGTCTGGTTGACCCACCCGTTTCCGTCACCGAGGTTGGCCGTGAAAGTGCCGAGGAGAATGCCCAGGCATTCTTTGGAGCTAAAAGACGAGTCCACGTTGGGTCATTTATGAGCTCGGGGGATGAAAAAAAAAGCATGAGACGTACAACCCGATTGCACGCGCATAGTTGACTATGCCGTCGTCCGTCAAAACGCCTGGCGAGCTTGCACCCGAGATGATAACCTGGTTATCCACACAGAGCCTGCGTTAGTGTTCAAACATTTTTGGGGGAGACGGAAGAAGCAGGGAGCAAACGGACGTTCAAGGGTTCGCCATACCCATTTTGGGTGTTCTCAAGCATGGAACCGCCGCCCTCGGGAGGATTGTAGAAGGCGACGCTCCCAACGGACTGTGCATCTGCTGCCAAGAATGAAACCAGCGGAATTGTCAAGGCCAACACAGTCTCGAGCACATGCATTTTGGGTTAGAGTGCGGGAATGGGGAAACGAAAAGGATACCTACTTCAAGTTATATGGGCCCATCTATGTTGTTACGTTGTTTTTCGAAGGCTACGCGACGCCTAACGCGACTCTGATTGAACCGGAAAACGGTGTTACGACACCGTCATGAATATTCATATCCCGCTCGAATACACATCTCGTCCGAAAACTGATATGACATACTGATGGGCTGGCCTTCTATCTTTCTCTGAAAAGTAAGTCATACTTATACACCTGTGACAGCTTAGCGGAGTGCTTTGCGGACGGGAGCTTATTCTACCTGTTTCGTAAATTTTACATAAGTTGTGCATACAGCAACTTGTCATTAATCATTAATCATTACCCATTTCCTTTATTTCAAACAGACCATGACAGGTATATACATACACGGAGAAGGTACGCAAAAAAAACAACTTAGACTATCGTCGATTCATACATGCCAAAGTTTACATAAAACGGCAGCAACACAGGACCGATCGCCAATTGGCAGGAGAGAACGATTAACTTCAACCACCATGGGACAAGCTCCTCCCATTGCCGCTGCCTCGAGCACAGCAAACCAACTTCCGGATGGCACCGCACCACCAAAGAGAATTCCTTGCAACATAGAGACGACCGAAGCTATAGCAAACGTATCAGTGAGCTTCAAAATTGGAATGCCAAGACAGCAGGGTCTGGGATTTTTCTACGTACATCCGACAGGTCCCGCAAGTCCGAAGCCGAGCGGACGAAGTAAAGAGGTGAGTACCCACGTTTGCGGGATGAACAGCGGGCCACCGACGGAGGATGCGAGGTTTAGGAGGTTGGGATATCGTTCATGCATTCCGCCTGGTCATATCAATTTGTCAGGGTCAGTGGTTCGAGACAGTTAGGGTACGTACCGGCCACGAACGCGAGTGTACGGACGTGTGGTGTCAGACCGCACAGGGAGGTCGTGAAGTGAAGACATGTCCTCTGTGAGTCGCAGCGGTCCGCGCCGCGAGTGCCAAGTTAGCATGAAGGTGTTTAAAGACTGTATCAGCCATTTGGTAGTAACTGGAGACGAATGGAAACGTGTATGTCCTTGGTTCAAGTTACTTTTATCTGTTTCTTCGTGAGAACTGTACAGCAAGTCATACCTCTGGCCGCAGTCGTCGCATAACTTATGCTGTGGATGGATTTCACACGTGGAAAGCACGACAGGCACTGGCATGCTTTTGCGGTCCTGAGTGCTTCTTTGCAGTGGTTTTTTTATTTTTCTTATATGGGTTCGCGGGACACGGGACACTGCTACAATAGAACATGATCAAGAAAGGATCTTCGTATACCATCAATGTGATTCGCCCTACGACTTCCAACCCATCAAGTTCGAACGCCTTCACAGGTAGTCCGAAACCTGGCCGGTGACAGTAGTGATTGCAAATGTGTTGCTCCTTGACTCCACCGGTGAGGTTCCGTGAGTCATGGAAGACGAATTTGTCGTTGCTCTGGAGTATCGATTCGTTCTCGATGTTGTAGTACATCCGTGCTAACACACATTGATCAAAACGCACCTCACTGTATGAGAGTTTACCCGGAACTATTCTTGCCGGGACAAATGATTTTGCTGAAAGCCTTCGATGGTCATGAAGTCAATTTCACCATTTGTAAACTTTCCACACCAGTCACGAAAATCATCGTCGTACTCGCGAAACCTGACGCGGTGGAGAACGCTGAGCGGGTGGTAATCAAGATATTCGATCCTCGCTATCTAGACGAGACTCGGAGGATCGCCAAGAAACCTTCCCACCCATCGTACCCTTAGAATTTCGTTTACGAAGCGGTAGCTATAAAATGCAACCGGAAAGTGCTATCCATGATAAAAACAGGGAAGCAACGCTGCCAAAACTGCACCAATCATCCACGGCAGCTTCACGATAGGCCCAAGCCACCGAGGAATAACGCCCATTCCTGCCGCCTGGAGCCATGCAAACCAACTACCAGCTGCCACCGCGCCCCCCCAGAAACGCCTCTGTAGCCAAGCGGCAGCCGAGCCTACATACCATGAGTGAGCATTGGGCACAGGAATGTCACGCCAAAGGGCCGCGTTTTCCACGCACCTTTGACCGGTCCACAAGGACCAAATCCAAACACACTCAGGAACGGCCGAAGGAACCATGATTCGGGAATGAGCAGGACGGCGACAGAGAACAAGAGAGCAGGGAGGAGCTGGGGATGCTGCTCGTTGATTCGCCTGATCGATGTCAGTGGATGTGAACTATCTAATCCAGGAGGGAAGAATCGGCATACCAATTGCGACCATAAGAGCATGGACATGTGGTTTCATAACAGAGAGATAGGTTTCGACGGCCCCTTCGATCCCGTAACGCGCAGCGATATCTTCGAGCGCCAATGTCATATCGTCCAGAACCTTGTCGACCAGTTCCGTCCTCTCAGCATGTCCGGGAGCTTTTTCTGGAGCTGGAATTTTCTTCAAGTCGTCCACAATCGACATGAAAACGCCTTCGAGTTCTTTGGTCAATGCATCGAGGGTAATGTTATGAGCATCTAGAGTGCCTTGAATGCCTTCGCGAAAAGTGGCGGTGGCGTTGACGATATTGTCCATGGCGGAGGCAGCTTGAGTAATGTGGGTGCTGGTAGAGTCGAACAACAAAGCCATACTCTTGAGCAAGCGAGGAATGTATTTCTGCAGTATTTCCTGGTATTCCTTCGCCTTGTCCCAAAAGTCTGACGGTGCTGGTTGGGGTGCCACAAAACCCTGGATTATGCCCGTCATGCGAAGGGCCGATGGGAGGTATGCATCTACCATTTCGAACCAGAGTCAAATATAGGGCACGTTTAGAAAATCATTGAAGAACTTACTTTGAATGCTCTCAAAAATGTAGTATGGGCTGAGGGATGCTGTACACACGATGAGTGTGGCCCTGATTCTGGACGATGCGGCAAGTTACTCACATGGCAAAGTGTCCGTCGCTTTAGTACCCGCTGAACGAAAGAATGAGCCTAAAATAAAATAGGGGGGTATTTAAAAGGAGTTTCATACCATTGGAACCCTCTACAACCCCATCGTGATGGATCGACGGGTTTGTACTGCCACTAGGCAGCGTAGTACCCAAGGTAAGCAAAGGCAAGCAAAGGAGATGGACAAAGATAGGCAGCGATGACAAGAAAATCCGCATGATCAATCTATAACCCTCAGTGGTGTTGAGGAGGTGGAGAAAGGTCGCGACGAGTAGAACTTGGCTTACACGATTTTATCTGTTCGATTTCGTGAGAATTATTTTATACACAACAGCATACATTCAACCAACCTCATTGCCTTCCAATTTTAGGTTGTGAGGATCAACTTGCCTGGAAAGGAAAAGGAAAAGGCGGAAAATGATCACAACAAACCTGCTGACTAATCTTTCTCTTAGCGCCGTCAACTTCAACAATATCTATTATTCTGGAGTCGAAGGGACTAGCGCTTTCCGCCGCTGGCCGATTTGATAGGTCAGATCTTGGGCGGATGGAGACGTGACGCGTTGGCGACACTCCGATCTCCAATAGGTCAATTAATACAAAATACGTCTAACAGAAGCATAAAGCCAGAATAGTACAATGCTAGAACAATATACCATGCACCGTGTCTGCAGGAGGTTGAGAAACTTGGGTCCTATAGAAGAGATGTCGACACTCTCTACAAGCGCCGCCTCTTATTAGGAGCGTTTGGGTCAGATTTTTCTGCGCTTTCTGAATCGTTGGAATCCGACTCGCGACGACCAACCGAGCGGACCGTGTCCACGCTCAACGTGTTGGGAAGTGGAGCGATGCTGCAGTGTAAATTGCAGGGTGTCAGGGATAACGATGGAAATGAGAGAATCATCATCGCTACGCACGCGCCCAGACCCTTCTTCTCACTGGCAATTTGGCTAGTATGGCTATTTGAATAGTCTATTTCCGATTGATAGGGACTCGGAGATGAAGATGATTCATTCACAAGCGTATCTGAATCCGTAGGGCTCGAACTGGGTGTCAGCAACTTGTGGAGAGACGGCGACTGCGGGCATTTTTTCGAGAACCCTTTGATGGCGAATATTACCGACTGTACGGTAGGTCTTGTCTGTAATCGTGACCAGCACTGTTGAATCAACTTCCAGTGCAAATCATCTATCGGTCGCGATGTTGGTCGGTTCGGCTTTTGGCCCTTTGCCAATCGGAATGCAATAGCCATATCCTCTCGAACTTCTGACCACGGTACTTTTCCCGACAGCACCTGTGAGAGCTCAAGATCGACCCGTAAGTCCTGTTAAAGGGACTTTCCTGTAGAGCAACGCATCCAAACGAGTAGACATCACTTTTAGTTGTAGGGCTGAATCGAATATCTGGATTAATTTGTTCCGGTGCGGCCCAGCGCAATGCTCCTGGTCGCGTAGTTGACACTTGGAGATATTGCAATGCCTCGGGAATGTTTCCCACCAAGGAAGCAAATCCAAAATCCACCAATCGCGCGGTATAGTCTTCGTCGACAAGCACGTTGTTCTGATTTCTACTTAGCGAGCATGGCAAAGTCTTATATTGACTGTGGACTTACGCAATTCAGGTCGCCATGAACAACCGAAAGAGAATGTACTGCAATACGTTATTCTATGTATAAGTTGAAATGACAGCATACTCACAGTAGTGTAATCCATTGGCAATATCCAGGAGCTAGTGAGGATTAGAAAACCAGAAAGCAGTCAACTAAATGGGGATGACACACAAACTGAAGTCGGTGAATCGCCCCTAGGGTGCCGTCATGGGTTTGTAAAAACTTGTAAAGAGACCCGTTGGGCATCCAGACTGATACTAGCGACATAGCGCCAGACATTCCAAAACCGTATGCGGTGCCCAGAAATGGAACAATATTGACGTGGTCAAGCCTTTTCCAAATTCCGAGTTCTCGACGGACCATCTGAAGTATTCCAGTTTATATTCGAATCGAATCAAGGTGCAGATACAATACCTTGACACCTTTATCTCTCGGATTCTCTGCCATTGTAAATGTGAATCGAAAAGCTTTCACCGCAACCTAAGCAGAGCTTGAATATCAAACAACCAAAAGTCGAACAGTACGTCGGACCTCTTTTTTCGCTGATCCGTTCTTGTACCAACACTTGTACACATCACCGAAGCCTCCTCCAGCTAAATATTGGTTTTCAATCCTGATTACATAGTGTGTAAGATCAGGTGGGGGAGGAATTCGAATTTGAATGCTGATAAGGCCAATCTTAGCCAAGCGATGGTACCAAATGCAGAGAATCAAGGCTAACCGCAGCACGCGCCACACGTATATATTCCCTTCCAATCCCGCCGATATCACGGATTCTCCCGAAGGAGAGAAACAAACATTGAGCCAGTCTTGAGAACAATGGAGAGGTTGCCCAATGGCCTGACCAGAAGCGGCATCCCAAAGGCGAACAGTGCAATCACGAGATATGCTTGCAAGGATAAACCCATCAGGGGAAAGGGAGATGGTGTTAATCCAGTCAGTATGACCTGTCCATGGCGGTCCAGTTTGTTTTCCGGTTTCGGAGTTCCAACAGCAAATGGTCTTGTCCTTCGATGTAGAGAAGAGCCGGCTGCCATTGCCAGACCACAACACATACTCAATCGTATCTGTATGGCCTCTCAGCGGACCAAGAAGGAGCCTGCCGGTATTGATGTCATACACGCAGATGTCGTCATAGGTGCCGCAGGCGAGTTTGTTGCCGTCTGGGGAGAAGCACATGCTCCACACGAAGTTGCCGACTTCAATATCACGGAGATGGTGGACCAGAGTGCCTTGCAGGGTACAAATCTTCACAGTACCCACGCGAAAAACGACTGCAATGAGTTGACCGTCTGGCGAGATGGCAGAGGAACCGACGTGCCAGCCGTATGGGCAAATCCATTCATTGGCGAGTACGTGCGATTTAATGTCCCATACTTTGACGTGATGTTGAAGCCCAGCGCTGCTAATGCTAACAATCTTAGTGCCATCTCCCGTCACAGCAAGACTTGAGAGACCAGAATGCTTCATTCTTGTGCCTTTTTGCTTGCCGCTCTCCGAATCCCGGACCATTATGGTTCCATCGGAACATCCAATGACGAATCGTCCTCCATCAGGATGATACGCAAGGCTAGTAATGGGACCACTATGCGCCGCGATGATCAAATGTGGTTGGGAACCACCGCTGTCGGAGGATTGTGGTGCAAGGTTCGACATGAGAACAGTAAAGGTGCCTTGATGGGGGGTTGAGGTGGAAAAGCTGAGTGATGAGAAAACGAGTGAGGGCGTTGAAGCGGCAATTTAAGCGAACAACTCACACAGTCGATATCTTTGCCGGGTGCCATATGCGGGTGTGATTTGTGTAAGCCGGCATCTGATTCACCTACCATGGCTAGTTCCGTGGTACTTCACGAGGAAGCACAAGGCGAACAAGTTCAAGATGGTCCGGCTGGCCCGTGGGATCGTCCTCGTGAGTCGTGACGATAGCTTGCTTTGCTGATAAGAAGCTTTCCGCTCTCACTCAACGACACGACACCAATCGCTCAGAGGGTTTAATCCATGCCCTGGAAGTATCCGGACCGGGGATGATCGATGATCAATACAACATCATCCAAGCGCAGGAAGCGAGGCGAAGAATATCGACAGGTGATCCGTGGAGACCATAATGTTGAGGAATAACCCATAGAGAGGGTGTCCGTTGGTCTCCCGTAGACAGACCCTACGTTATTAAATGGGAAGACAAGTCGTTCCTACTCTTCTAAGTGTCCATGACGCTACGTTGCGAGATACGCTCGAGCTCTGGTTTTTGTCTCCCCTGAATGCCACGTGCCAATCGCACTCATCTTTACAATTCCTTCGAGTTGCTGGGTCGTTTCATTGACAGAGTTGCCAAGTACCTGTGCGGAATGTGGCGTTCTCTTGAACTTGAAAGAACGAATGCGTAGCGGTGTCCCCAGACGATAGGCCGCGAATTCGAAAACCAAAAAAGAACAATACATACCATTGAACTATTCTACAATACAACTTGAACATGAAAAAACTAGCACCCACGAAACACACGAAAAAAGTACATGACGACATACGACAACCCGCTCACTCGTCCAAGATATCAATCACCGATTCGAGTGCGACCTTAGGCTTCAGCAACACCTTTGTCTCCCACTGCTTCTCCCTCTCCCCCGTCGTCGCCACACGCGTCTTCTTCCTCAACCCGAGGTCTGTCGCACACAGCACCCTCGTCGGCGGTACATTACCTCCTTTTCCCTTCGAAGCAGAAGACACCCCGTCATCGTACGAATCATCCATCATTCCTCCGTCAAACGCCGTCCCGGGCGGGACCGCCAACACCTCAAAGTCCCCCGACGTCACGTCCTCCCCGACGATCTTGTTCACCCGCATCGCCATCGAGATTAAGAACGACAGCTTGTCGGAAAACTTGGAAGTCAGCGCAGTAGAGACGTCTGACTTGGGCGCGGTGCACCCGGTAGTGAGCAAAATGTCGCTCAGACCAGAGACCATTTTGGTCGAGATCTGGTACGCAAGCTGGGCGTCGTCCAAAGGCGTCGATGGGACGTGTGCACGCGTGAGCGCGCGCCAGCGACCCGCGATCGCCTGAGCTTCTGATCGTGTGGTTGAGTAATTTTGGTCTGCATCCACCTCTTTAATCATTCACCTTTTTCGTGCACGCTCTGGTATATCGCGTCGACGAACTGATTATGACTCTCTTCTCCGCCAATGATCCAAGCACACGTGATCCAACGCAAATGATACGTCAAGTACGCCTGGAATGCGATTTGAATCAAAATCGGATCGTCATTGTGCTTCTTCGTGCCGAGGAAATGGACGATGGAGCCCCCGATTGCAGTCGACGCTCGTTTGCAGGCTGCCAGCTGTTCGTCCGTCTTGGATGCCTGTGGCTTCATCTCGTGCAAAAACTGCTCCACCATCGACTCGGCCATGAATGCGGTGCTCTGCAACACTTCTGCGTTGAGCCGCTGAAGCGTGTTGGTGACCTCGACACCGGAAAAGGCATCAGCAGTCGTGAGGAAACTCTGCGCGCCCTTGAGCTCCGAGGTGCGGTCCTCGAGCAGGGTCACAAGCTGGTTGAACTCTTTCTTCAGCGCCGACGACTCTTCTCGCGCAGTCCGAAGCTCTCCGCTCTGAACAGCTAGACGCTGTTTTAAGTCGGCCGCCGCTCGACCCGACTCTCTTGAACTCGACAGCTCGCGGCGAAGGGTGTTTATTTCGCGCAGACTGTCTTCCAATTTGGGGGCGTACCCATCAAGCGACTTTCTAGCTTTACGCAGCTCTGTATGCGCTTGCGTTCGATCGGTGTTGACTTCCTCGAGCGCTGCTTTGAATTGCTCGATCTCCTTCCCGTGCGTCAACTTCAGTTGCTCGATCTCCGCACCGAGGTTTCCTCTGAGAGCCTCCCTATCCTTCCGCACGCGCTCGCGGTCTGCCGTCAGGTGCTCGACCCGCTGCACGTGCTCCTGCAAGCTCACTCTCGTCGCATCGATCTCCTCCTTATGCGCCGCACGCGCGGCGTCCAGCTCACGCTTGAGCCTGTCTGTCTCCGCTGTCTGCGTCTGTGCACGAGCCTGCTTCGCCTCTTCCAACTGCTGCGCCTGTCGTTGAACCATCATTTTGAGTTTCTCAGATTCTTCCTTGTGCGTCGCACGTGCAGCGTCCAGCTCGCGCTTGAGCCTGTCGACCTCGGCCTGCGACTGCGCGCGCCCCTGCTTCGTTTCCTCTCGTGTGGCGTCCAGCTGTTGTGCCTGCCGCTGAACCATCGTCTTCAACTTCTCATTTTCCTCCTTGAGTGCCTCAGCCACGCTAGCCACTCCCGGATCTCTTTCACGCTCCCGTTCTCCGCGACGGTTCTTGTGCGATGATGACCCGTCCTTGTTATTGCTCTCTCGATCGCGCGACCGCAGTTCCATCACTTTGCGTTCCCAGCGTTCGCGATCGCTCTCGGCCTTGCGCTGCGCTGCGAGCGCCGCTTCGACCTGCAGACGTAGCCTATCCCTCTCTTCCTGCCATTGAGCGGGCGAGATTGCGAACACGGCTTGGGCGTGAGCCTGGGCCGAGGCCGAAGATAGGGCCGCTGGTGGAGCCGGTAGAGGAGGAGCCATTGGCGCTGGGGCAGCCTGCGAAGGACCTTTGGCTGGGATCGGTGGAGCAAGGGCCGAAGCTGGTGTCGGTGCCCCGCGCGGCGGGCGCTCCACGTCGAGCTGGCTATACCCAAGATGCTCCAGCGTGCCCTCCTCTTCTTCCTCCTCATCCTCCTCGTCGTTTTCGTCGTTGTTCAGGTCAACGTACATGTCATCGTCAGGCGAGGAGGGCGAACCCGTGTGTCTAACGTGTTCCCATTGCGCCTCATGTGCGAGGTGGGCCGGGGGGTATTGGGAGGGAACAGTTGTAGAATGGCTGGCTGAGGGTACGGGAACGGTAGTGGGGTAGGGGTACGTGGCGGTCCTAGCGTTGGTGGATGCGTTGCTGGCCGAGGCGCTGGCAGACGTGGTGGCAGTAGTCGTCAGCTTTGGCGCGAGCGGCGCAGGTTTGAGTGTGCTCGTTCGTTTTGGGGTCGAGGGCTTGTTGTTGGCCCAGAGGCCGAACATGTTGGACATTGTGGATTAGTGGCGATCGGTAGCGGTGACGATGATGGTGGTGATTAGGATGGTGATGACGATAGTGATGAAAAGGTGGGGAGCGGTGTTCGTCGACTCAGTGGAACACCAAGTCGGGGTTGTGGGGTGCGGGTGGTGCAAATCAGTAGTGGAACTTGCGCCGTTTTTTTTCCGCGCTAGACGATAATCATGAGTCGGCGGGGGAGTCGAAGACGTACGCTGTGATGACCTAGCCGTGTAGATAAATTCGACGATAGTCGTACGACGACGACGATGGAAGAAGGTAAAGAAGAAGAACGAGGTGCGCCTCGCCTTCAAGTTCAGGTTACCGGCGACCCTCATCACATCGTGGTCCTGTGTTATCTAAGCCGCATCGTTGCCGCGTAGGTCACCTTGCCATGGCCATCCTGTGGCACAGACCGCACACGAGGCCGCTCTGGCTGCATCATTACTACCATGTGCCCGCGATAACTTTGCGCCCTCGACTTCCCAGGGAAAAGAAACATGCACGGGGACAAGTGGCTGCCGCTCAGTGGGCACGTCCGCGTACGAGCGCCTACGCCTCCATAAATGCCGCAAAGCGCTTGGTATTCATGAAGTTGTAGACTGTCGTACTAGTGGCGCCCCCACCGATCGACCGCTATCAAAAGTTGCAGCAGCGGCAGTACACTAGTAATAGACTATCGAAATCAGTAACCTCATTCATACCTCAGTATGAAAATCTTGCCCTCCTTCACACTCAAAATCACAGCTCCCTGACTCCGATCAATGTTGATCGTCTCCACTCCGTCCAGATCCAGCTCGTCCGGTATCTCCAGCGTACGCACAACCGCTTCTTCTCGCCAACTCCCACTCCACATCCCACCCCCGATCTTCTCCTTCCTAACGCGCCTCCGCTCTACACCAGTAAACACAGGCGGAAACGTCACGAACCGGAGACACTTGGGCACACGATGCCGCCGCGGATCGTATATCGTCCCGTCCCCATTGTGCGTGTTCGTCGTACTGCTCGTCGTCGATTCGCTCCCGCCTCGCCCGGATGGATCGCGCCGCCGTCCTCCAACTCCATTCGAAGTAGACGCAGCCCAACTCCCTCCGTCCTATTTGGCAGTAAAAACGCGCTGAAGAAACGATAACGTTGCCTATGTTTATGAGCTTCAAGCCTCGATTGAAAGGTAGTCACATCTCTGAAACCAAACGAATGCATACAGCCAGAATCGTAACCGATACAATATGCAAGAATAGTCTAGCGTCATCACTTTATGTACTATGCCTGCAGGGGATTGCGATTTTGTGGATTGTAGCTCCCCATCAACCAATCTGAGAAGCGATCCTCTACAAGCGCCGCCTCTTCCCAGAAGTTTTGGTGTCATTGCTAAATTCCGCTTTGCGACGGCTGCTCGTACGGGGTGAGTCAAAACTCAACACGTTCAGAAGAGTTCAGGATACAAAACAACAGTGAGATCCTAGTCACTACGCACCTGTCTTCATTTTTCCCGCCATCTCGATTGTCCATCAGGAGTTCTGATCGACTGACTGATGACAATGACTCGTTCACAAGTGTATGCGTGTCCTCATCGCTCGAATCGAACACCAGCAAGTCGCGGAGAGATGGTGACTGCGGGCATTTCTCCAACAACTGCTGGATGGTGTATATCATCGTCTGTACAGCAGGCCTCGCCTGTACACGTGACTCCCAGCAACGTTGGATCAACTTCCAGTGCGAATCATCTATCGGTCTGGATGTCGGCCGACCAGGCCTATGGCCTTTCGCTAAGAGGAGTGTTACGGCCACGTCCGCTCGGATTTCCGACCATGGAACTTGGCCAGATAGCACCTACAATAGCTATAGTTCAGGATTAAGTTACTAGTCTAGTCGAAGGAACTTTCCTGGAGAGCAACACAACCAAACGAATATATATCACTTTTCTTTGTACGAGTGTACTCAGTTTCAGGGTCAAGCTGTTCCGGAGCGACCCAGCGCAACGCTCCGGGTCGTGTAGTTGACCTTTGGAGATATTCCAATGCTTCGGGAATGTTTCCCATCAGGGATGCGTAACCGAAATCCACCAAGCGCGCAGTGTAGTCTCCGTCGATGAGTACATTGTTCTGTCTCGGTTAAGCAAAATGACGGTTGTGTAGTAATGTTGACTCACACAATTGAGGTCGCCGTGAACAATCGAAAGAGAATGCACTACAACATGTTATTTATGTGAGCTTTCGAAAACATGACAGTGGCTCACAGTAAAATAACCCATTCGCAATATCTAGGAGCTAACGCCAGTAGGAGTTAGTGCGTAAGACAGTTGCTGAGTGAATGAAATTGACAAACAAACTGAAGTCGGTGAATCGCACGTAGAGTATTGTCATGGTCTTCTAAAAAATTGTGAAGTGATCCGTTGGGCATCCAGAGCGATACCAACGACATAGCGCCCAATATTCCAAAGCCATATGCAATACCCAGGAATGGAACGATATTGATGTGTTCTGTTCTCTTCCAAATCCCGAGTTCTCGACGGAGCATCTGCAGGACCTTCAGTATATTCTGTTTGAATTATCAGGCACCCAGCTACCTTGACACGTTTCTCCTCCGCATTCTCCGCATTTTCTTCCATTCTGGACGCAAACCGAAGAGCTTTCACTGCAACCTGAAGGTACATTAGACGATGAGTGGGAAGGACTCGCAGGGGACGTCGAACCTGCATCCTTGCCGATCTGCTCTGATACCAACATTTGTACACGTCGCCAAAGCCTCCTCCAGCATGGTATTGGTCTTCAATCATAGTCAGGTAGGACGTGAGATCAGGCGGAGATGGAACTTGAACGCTAATAAGACGATAAGCCACGCAATGACATCCAGCTAGCAAATTGACGTACGCGAGGCTGGAGTCGGACTGTCATTTCGATATGGTAGAGTTCAATGAAGGCAAGGGGAGCAAACGCAGATGGTGACAAAGGGTGTGTGAGAAACGAAGGGAGAGTACTTACCTGGTTCTCAATGGAAGACACGCGCCATACATACATACTTCTATCCATTCCTGTTGACACCACGAATTCTCCAGAGGGGGCGAAACAAACTTCCCAGTCTTTCTTGGGTCCAGGATGGCTGATAGTTTGACCGACAGGTTGACCAGAAGTTGCATCCCAGAACCGAACGGTGTGATCATCAGATGCGCTCGCAAGGATCGATCCGTCAGGGGAAAGGGAAAGGGAGCTGATCTGGTTTGTGTGACCCTTCCATGACTCTCCAATTTGCTGTCCTGTTTCGGAGTTGCAAACGCGAATGGTATTATCCCTGGATGCAAAGAGCTGGCTGCCATCACGCGACCACTGCAAACTGAAATAATAACCTGTGTGACAATCCAGCAGAAGCAGAAGGCGCGCAGTGTTGACATCGTATATATAGATGTTGTTCTCGTAGGTGGCGTATGCCAGTTTGTCGCTGTCGGGAGAGAAGTACATCAACGCCCTCGGAACGTTCCCCAAATCTGTGTAGTCGACCAGTATGGACCTGACCCGTTTCCCTTGCCCTTCCATGGTGTAAATAACCAGCCAATTTTCTATATCCGCTCCAAGGAGTTGATCGTCCGGCGATATTGCAAGCGAATAAATCTCGGCCTCGCAATCCCATTCTTCGACAAGAATGTGCGATTCGGCGTCCCATACTTGGATAACCCTTCTGGAAGCGCTGACAATCTTTGTGCCGTCTCCAGTCACACAAAGTGTCCCGTAGCCTTCATTCTTCATCTCTCTCCCTACTTGCTCGCCACTTTCCAAATCCCAGACCTTCATAGTCCCATCGTGATGGCCAGTGACAAGTTGTTGTCCATTAGCAAGAAACGCGAAGGTCCGGATACTACGATAACGATCATCTCCCATAACATTGATGACCCGATGTGGCCGGGGGCTACTGCCAGTATTCTGTTCTGATGTGATACTCGACATGTTAGGGTGAAATGCTTTGGTGGATGATTCGGTTTTGTTTCAGGGTATCCGCGTGCCAGCAGCAGAGGTGAGTGTTAGAAACCAGTAAGCGAAAGAGAGAGGCTGGCGCTAATACTTGAGCCCCCACACAGCATATATATAATACAAGCCACGAGGCAAAGGCATGTATGACCGCGCCCTTGGGGCTTGACCTACTTACTGTCTGACGATAGAGGATCATCATGACCATGCGATTTTCGTCCCATGGGTGTGGTTCCATCATGACCCTCGACGACTATAAGAATACGCCTCCATTCCTGATTCCCCCATAACGCTAGGTAGAGACTCGCATTTACTAGGTCATCCAACTGCCTAGACGCACTGTTTCGCCGGCGTACGACAGATCCATCACCCTCCTCTCCGTCAGTCTCTTCCCTTTCCCCTCTTATGCAGCCTTCCTTTTGAACCTTGTCAGCTCAAGCCTCTTCAGAGAAGATCCGTTGACCGTCTATGTGTTTCAGAGGAACTCCACTCCAAGCTATGGTGAACACCATTAAAGACACGTCACGACAGAAGCGAAATACATGTATTTTCAACCACCTACTGGTAAAAACAAGTCATCATTGTTGATTTTGACAAACCTTCGTAAGCCAAAGCCCGAAGCGTTGATCGTCTCCACGTTGACCAAGGAGACTCACGGGAAATTGTATTGTACTGACGCAAAAATTCGGAACAACCACGGTACCGCCTAGCCTTCAAGTTCAGGCTACCGCCGTTCCATAACCCATCATCTTCATAGCCGTGCCCTGTGTTATCTATCTGAGCCGCATTGCTGCACCATCCTGTGGCACACGAGGCCGCTCTGGCTGCATCATTACTACCCTGTGCCCGCGATAACTTTGCGCCCCTGTTTGCATTGCAGGGAAAAGAAAAGTCAGTTGCCAATCAGGAAATCAGTGTGGAGATCACTATTTTAGCCTATGATACAGCGTACCCAAACGAGCGCCTACACCTTCATGAGTCCCAGTAGTGCCAATTGGCGCCCCACCAACTGTTATGCCATCAAATTTGCAGCAGCGGCAGTGTACTACCGAACATACCAACTACCGCTCCCTTCATACATACCTCAGTATGAAAATCTTGCCCTCCTTCACACTCAAAATCACAGCCCCCTGACTCTGATCAATGTTGATCGTCTCCACTCCGTCCAGATCCAGCTCGTCCGGTATTTCCAGCGTACGCACAACCGCTTCTTCTCGCCAACTCCCACCCCGCATCCCACCACCAATCTTCTCCTTCCCAACGCGCCTCCGCTCCACACCAGTAAACACAGGCGGAAACGTCACGAACCGGAGACACTTGGGCACACGATGCCGCCGCGGATCGTATATCGTCCCGTCCCCATCGTGCGTATTCAGCGTGCTGCTCGTCGTGTCCGTCGTCGTCGATTCGCTCCGCCTCGCCCGGATGGATCGCGCCGCCGTCCTCCAACTCCATTCGAAGTAGACGCAGCCCGACTCCCTCCATCCTATTTGGCAGTAAAAATGCGCTGAAGAAACGATAATGTTGCCTATATTTATGATGTAACCTCACATTTTGCTTCACATCCGACTGGGATAGATCCGCTAGCGGGACGTTTCAAATTTCAAGCTTCAAGCCTCGATTGAAAGGTAGTCACATTTCTGAAACCGAACCAATGCATACAGCCGGAATCGTAACAGATGCAATGCAAGAACAGTCTAGCGTCATCACTCTATGTACTATGCCTGCAGGGGATTGCGAATTTGTGGATTGCAGCTCCCCATCAACCAATCTGAGACGTCAATTCTCTACAAGCGCCGCCTCTTCTCAGAAGTTTCGGTGTTATTGCTAAATTCCGCTTTGCGATGGCCGCTCGTACGGGGCGAGTTAAAACTCAACATGTTCAGAAGTGGAGCGATTCTGTACGTAAGATGCCACGGAAGAAGAGTTTAGGATACAGCAGTGAGATCCTAGTCACTACACACCTGTCTTCACTTTTCCCGCCATTTCGATTGTCTGTCAGGAGTTCTGATCGACTGACTGACGACAACGACTCGTTCACAAGTGTATGCGTTTCCGCATCGCTCGAATTGGACACCAGCAAGTCGCGGAGAGACGGTGACTGCGGGCATTTCTCCAACAACTGCTGGATGGTGTATATCATCGTCTGTACAGCAGGCCTCGCCTGCACACGTGACTCCCAGCAACGTTGGATCAACTTCCAGTGCGAATCATCTATCGGTCTGGATGTTGGCCGACTAGGCCTATGGCCTTTCGCTAAGAGGAGTGTTACGGCCACGTCCGCTCGGATTTCCGACCATGGAATTTGGCCAGATAGCACCTACAATAGCTATAGTTCAGGGTTAAGTTACGAGTCTAGTCGAAGGAACTTTCCTGGAGAGCAACACAACCAAACGAATATATATCACTTTTCTTTGTACGATCGTACTCAGTTTCGGGATCAAGCTGTTCCGGTGCGACCCAGCGCAACGCTCCGGGCCGTGTAGTTGACCTTTGGAGATATTTTAATGCTTCTGGAACGTTTCCCATCAGGGATGCGTAACCGAAATCCACCAAACGCGCAGTGTAGTCTCCGTCGATGAGTACATTGTTCTGTCCCCGGTTAAGCAAAATGACGGTTGTGTAGTAATGTTGACTCACACAATTCAGGTCGCCGTGAACTATCGAAAGAGAATGCACTACAACATGTTATTTCTGTGAGCTTTCGAAAACATGACAGTGGCTCACAGTAGAGTAGCCCATTCGCAATATCCAGGAGCTAACGCCAGTAGGAGTTAGTGGGTAAGACAGTTGCTGAGTGAACGCAGTTTACACACAAACTGAAGTCGGTGAATCACACGTAGAGTATTGTCATGGTCTTCTAAAAAATCGTGAAGTGATCCGTTGGGCATCCAGAGCGATACCAACGACATAGTGCCCAACATTCCAAAACCATATGCAATACCCAGGAATGGAACGATATTGATGTGTTCTGTTCTCTTCCAAATCCCGAGTTCTCGACGGAGCATCTGCAGGACCTTCAGTTTACAATCGGTTTAAATCAAGATGCACAAAGCTACCTTGACGCCTTTCTTTTCCGCATTCTCTTTCATTCTGAACGCAAATCGAAGAGCTTTCACTGCAACCTGAAGGTACATTAGACGATGGGTGGGAAATGCTCGCAGAGGACATCGAACCTCCATCCTTGTCGATCCGCTCTGATACCAACATTTATAAACATCGCCAAAGCCTCCTCCAGCATGGCATTGGTCTTCAGTCATAGTGAGGTAGGATGTGAGATCTGGCGGAGATGGAACTTGGACGCTAATGAAGACGATCTGAGCCACGCAACGATATCCAACTAGCAAATTGACGTACGCGAGGCTGGTGTCGGACTGTCATTTTGATGTGAAAGGAGGAGGTAGAGTACAATGAAGGCAAGGGGGAGCAGACGCAGATTGTGACAAAAGGTGTGTGAGAAACGAAGGGAGAGTACTTACCTGGTTCTCAATGGACGACATGGGCCATACATACATATTTCCATCAATTCCTGTTGACACCACAAATTCTCCAGAGGGGTGGAAACGAACTCCAAACAGAGGTGCAGGATGGCGAAGAGTTTGACCGACAGGTTGACCAGAAGTTGCATCCCAGAACCGAATGGTGCCATCATAAGATGCGCTCGCAAGGATCGATCTATCAGGGGAAAGTGAGAAGGAGTTGATCCGATCTGTGTGACCCGTCCATGGCCGTCCGATTTGCTGTCCAGTTTCGGAGTTCCAAACGCGAATGGCATGGGCCCTGCCAGGACCAGCGGATGCGGCAGAGAAGAGCTGGCTGCCATCGCGCGACCACTGCAAACTCCTGAAATGATGGCCTTCGAGCAGGAGCAGAAGGCATCCGGTGTTGACATTATATATGCGGATGTTAATGTAGGCACAACATGCGAGTTTGACTCTGTCAGGAGAGAAGCACATCATCCATATAAAGTCGTCCGAATCTCCGGAGTAGTCGACCAGGATGGACCTGACCCGTTTCCCTTGCCCTTGCATGGTGTAAATAACCAGCCAATCGTCTGTATCCGCTGCAAGGAGTCGACCATCCGGCGACATTGCAAGCGAATAAATAAAGGCCCCGCAATCCCATTCTTCGACAAGTATGTGCAACTCGGCGTCCCATACTTGGATAAAACTTCTGGAAGCGCTGACAATCTTTGTGCCATCTCCAGTCACACAAAGTTCCCCATCGCCTTCATTCTTCATCTCTCTCCCTACTTGCTCGCCGCTTTCCAAATCCCAGACCTTTATCCCATCGTAATAGCCAGTGACAAGCTGTTGTCCGTTAGCAAGAAACGCGAAGGTCTGGATATGACTCGGATAACCATCATCTCCCACTGGCATAACATCGATGAGTCGATGTAGCCGGGGGCTACTGCCAGTATTCTGTTCTGATGTGATGCTCGACATGGTAGGGTAAAATGCTTTGGTGGATGATTCGATTTCGTTTCAGAGTATCCGCGTGCCAGCAGCAGAGGTGAGTGTTAGAAACCAGTAAGCGAAGAAGAGAAGCTGGCGCTAATACTGGAGCCCCACTACAGCATATATATAATATACGCCACGAGGCACGTCACGAACCGGAGACACTTGGGCACAAGACACTTGCGTGAGTACGATAACCTCCGAGAACCAACTTGAAACAAATTACACACTTCTTTCGCACGTTCGCATTGGTATCGTCATCGTGTCGACACAGACGGTCGGGTCCAGACCCAGGGCTTGCCGAGGACACTAGACATACCCATCGTGTCGACACAGACCACTAGACATACCCGGGCCACAGAGCTGCGAGTATTCTCGCAGCTATTCTCGCAGCTCCAGCTTCTTGTGATCAGAGTGGTTAAGCTCACAGCTACGGAGCAGCGACCGAATGTGGTGGTAGTCGGGTTTTGCTGTGTAAGCACTGGCAAGTGAACGTGCATACCCGAGAAATGAGGTGAAATTCCGCGGGAGGCCACAGCGATCCCGCCGCGGATCGCATATCGTCCCGTCCCCATCGTGCGCGTTCGTCGTCCTGCTCGTCGTCGTCGATTCGCTCCCCGCCGGGCCGGCGCCTCGCCCGGATGGATCGCACCGCCATCCTCCAACTCCATTCGAAGTAGACGCAGCCCGACCCCCTCCATCCTATTTGGCAGTACAAACCCGCTGAAGAAAGAATAACATTACCTATGTTTATGATGTAACACTCACATTTTGGGACATAAATCTGATGATCATGGTACTTCACGTCCGACTTGGATACTAGCGGGACATTTCAAAGTTCAAGCTTCAAGCCTCGATTGAAAGGCAGTCACATCTCTAAAACCGAACGAATGTATGCAGCCAGAATCGTAACCGATACAATGCAAGAACAGTCTAGCGTCATCACTCTATGTATTATGCCTGCAGGGGATTGCGAATTTGTGGATTGCAGCTCCCCATCAACCAATCTGAGACGTCGATTCTCTACAAGCGCCGCCTCTTCCCAGAAGTTTCGGTGTCATTGCTAAATTCCGCTTTGCGACGGCTGCTCGTACGGGGCGAGTCAGAACTCAACATGTTCAGAAGCGGAGCGATTCTGTACGTAAGATGCCCATGGAAAAAGAGTTCAGGATACAACAGTGAGATCCTAGTCACCACGCACTTGTCTTGATTTTTCCCGCCATTTCGATTGTCTGTCAGGAGTTCTGATCGACTGACGGACGACAACGACTCGTTCACAAGTGTATGGGTGTCCGCATCGCTCGAATTGGACGCCAGCAAGTCTCGGAGAGACGGCGACTGCGCGCATTTCTCCAACAGCTGCTGGATGGTGTGTATCATCGTCTGTACAGCAGGCCTCGCATGTACACGTGACCAGCAACGTTGGATCAACTTCCAGTGCGAATCATCTATCGGTCTGGATGTTGGCCGACCAGGCCTATGGCCTTGCGCTAAGAGGAGTGTTACGGCCACGTCCGCTCGAATTTCTGACCATGGAACTTGACCAGATAGCACCTACAACAGCTATAGTTCAGGATTAAGTTGCGAGTTTAGCTGAAGGAACTTCCCTGGAGAGCAACACAACCAAACGAATATATATCACTTTGCTTTGTACGATTGTACTCAGTTTCGGGATCAAGCTGTTCCGGTGCGACCCAGCGCAACGCTCCGGGCCGTGTAGTTGACCTTTGGAGATATTTCAATGCTTCGGGAACGTTTCCCATCAGGGATGCGTATCCGAAATCCACCAAACGCGCAGTGTAGTCTCCGTCGACGAGTACATTGTTCTGTCCCCGGTTAAGCAAAATGACGGTTGTGTAGTAATGTTGACTCACACAATTCAGGTCGCCGTGAACAATCGAAAGAGAGTGCACTACAACATGTTATTTCTGTGAGCTTTCGAAAACATGACAGTGGCTCACAGTAGAGTAGCCCATTCGCAATATCCAGGAGCTAACGCCAGTAGTAGTTAGTGGGTAAGACAGTTGCTGAGTGAATACAGTTTACACACAAACTGAAGTCGGTGAATCACACGTAGAGCATTGTCATGGTCTTCTAAAAAGTCGTGAAGTGATCCGTTGGGCATCCAGAGTGATACCAACGACATAGCGCCCAACATTCCAAAACCATATGCAATACCCAGGAGCGGAACGATATTGATGTGTTCTGTTCTCTTCCAAATCCCGAGTTCGCGACGGAGCATCTGCAGGACCTTCATTTTACAATCGGTTTAAATCAAGATGCACAAAGCTACCTTGACGCCTTTCTTTTCCGCATTCTCTTTCATTCTGAACGCAAATCGAAGAGCTTTCACTGCAACCTGAAGGTACATTAGACGATGGGTGGGAAATGCTCGCAGAGGACATCGAACCTCCATCCTTGTCGATCCGCTCTGATACCAACATTTGTACACGTCGCCAAAGCCTCCTCCAGTGTGGTATTGGTCTTCGATCATAGTGAGATAGGACGTGAGATCTGGCGGAGATGGAACTTGGACGCTAATGAAGACGATCTGAGCCACGCAACGACATACAGCAAGTAAATTGACGTACGTGAGGCCAGAGTCGGACTGTCATTTTGACGTGAGGAGGTAGAGTACAGAAAAGGCAAGGGGGAGCAGACGCAGATTGTGACAAAGGGTGTGTGAGAAACGAAGGGAGAGTACTTACCTGGTTCTCAATGGAAGACACGCGCCATACATACATACTTCCACCAATTCCTACTATCGACACCACGAATTCTCCAAAGGGGGCGAAACAAACTTCCCACACGGGTTCAGCCTGAGGATGGCTGAGAGTTTGACCGACAGGTTGACCAGAAGTTGCATCCCAGAACCGAATGGTGCGATCATTGGATGCGCTCGCAAGAATCGATCCATCAGGGGAAAGGGAAAGGGAGCTGATCCAGTTAGTGTGACCCGTCCATGGTTGTCCGATTTGCTGTCCAGTTTCGGAGTTCCAAACGCGAATGGTATTATCCCTGGATGCAAAGAGCTGGCTGCCATCGCGCGACCACTGCAAACTGAAATAATCTGTGTGGCATTGCAACAGGAGCAGAAGGCATCCAGTGTTGACATCATATATGCGGATGTCCCTGTAGGTGCTACATGCGAGTTTGTCGCTGTCGGGAGAGAAGCTCATCGTCCATAATATAAAGTCGTCTGAATCTCCGGAGTAGTCGACCATGATGGACCTGACCCGTTTCCCTTGCATGGTGTAAATATCCAGCCAATCGTTTGTATCCGCTGCAAGGAGTCGATCGTCCGGCGATATTGCAAGCGAATAAACAGAGGCTGGCTTGCAATCCCATTCTTCGACAAGAATGTGCGATTCGGCGTCCCATACTCGGATAACACTTCTGGAAGCGCTGACAATCTTTGTGCCATCTCCAGTCACACAAAGTTTCCCGTAGCCTTCATTCTTCATCTCTCTCCCTACTTGCTCGCCACTTTCCAAATCCCAGACCTTCATAGTCCCATCGTAAGAGCAAGTGACAAGCTGTTGTCTGTTAGCAAGGAACGCGAACGTCTGGATACGATAACCATCATCTCCCATAACATCGATGACCCAATGTGACCGGGGGCTACTGCCAGTATTCTGTTCTGATGTGATGCTTGACATGTTATGGTAAAATGCTTTGGTGGATGATTCAGTTTCGTTTCGGAGTATTAGTGTGCAGCAGAGGTAAGTGTTAGAAACCATATATAGTATATATATAACATACGCCACGAGGCAAAGGCATGTATCACTGCGCCCTTGGGGCTTGACCTACTTACTGTACTGTCTGACGATAGAGGATCATCATGACCATGCGAGATTCGCCCGTAATGCTGGGTAGAGACTCGCATTTAGGCCATCCAACTGCCTAGACGCACTGGCACTGTTTCGCCGGCGTACGACAGATCTATCACCTGTTTCTTTTCCTCCTCTCCATCGGCCTCTTCCCTTTCCCCTCTTATGCAGCCTTCCTTGTTAACCTTGTCAGCTCAAGCCTCTTCAGAGAAGATCCGTTGACCGTCTATGTGTTTCAGAGGAACTCCACTCCAAGCATGGTGAACACCATCAAAGACACGTCACAACAGAAGCGAAATACATATATTTTCAACCATCTACTGGTAAAAAAAGTCATCATTGTTGATTTTGACAAACCTTCGTAAGCCAAAGCCCGAAGCGTTGATCGTCTCCACGTTGACCAAGGAGACTCACGGGAAATTGTATTGTACTGACGCAAAAATTCTGAACAATCACGGTACCGCCTAGCCTTCAAGTTCAGGCTACCGCCGTTCCATAACCCATCATCTTCATGGATTTCCCGTGCCTTGTGTTATCTATCTAAGCCGCATTGCTGCGCCTTCCTGTGGCACACGAGGCCGCTCTGGCTGCATCATTACTACCCTGTTCCCGCGATAACTTTGCGCCCCCGTTTGCATCGCAGGGAAAAGAAAAGTCAGTTGCCAATCAGGAAATCAGTGTGGAGATCACTATTTTAGCCTATGATACAGCGTACCCATACGAGCTCCTACACCTTCATGAATCCCAGTAGTGCCGATTGGCGCCCCACCAACTGTTACGCCATCAAATTTGCAGCAGCGGCAGTGTACTACCGAACATACCAACTACTACCGCTCCCTTCATACATACCTCAGTATGAAAATCTTGCCCTTCTTCACACTCAAAATCACAGCCCCCTGACTCTGATCAATGTTGATCGTCTCCACTGGCACCCCGTCCAGATCCAGCTCGTCCGGTATCTCCAGCGTACGCACGACCGCTTCTTCTCCAACTCCCACTCCACATCCCATCCCCGATCTTCTCCTCCCCAACACGCCTCCGCTGCACACCAGTAAACACAGGCGGAAACGTCACGAACCGGAGACACTTGGGCACAAGACACTTGCGTGAGTACGATAACCTCCGAGAACCAACTTGAAACAAATTACACACTTCTTTCGCACGTTCGCATTGGTATCGTCATCGTGTCGA
>JBBPPG010000179.1:0-40013 GCA_038091855.1 Leccinellum luteum | reverse complement strand
TGTTGTTCCTTCACGGAATCGGCGTACGTGTCAGCCGTATCCTTTTCTCGAGTTACTAACACAATATCCTGTTATTCTTTCAGATCGGCTTATACCCATACACCGCATTCCTCGCGGAACTCGCGTCCCAGCATCCAGGCGCAGGCATCGTCGTGCCCGAATTTCTCTCCATCAGCTCACGCATCACGTCTCCGCCGCTCTCGCGCGACGCGACCGTCGCTGCGATCCAGCAGACGCTCGATACGCTCTCGCTCCAGCGCGTCGTCATTGCCGCGCATTCGTACGGGACTGTCGTCGCTGCACAGCTCTGGCGCAGTAGTAGTGATAACAGCAGTGACAGTAGTGATGGCACGGCGAACCCGCACTCTGATCCAAACCTGAACTCAACCTCGTACCCACAGTTCACCACCACAATCGCTGCGACACTCTTTGTCGACCCAATCCCTTTCCTTCTCCACCTCCCCGACGTGGCATACAACTTCGTGTACCGCAGCCCCGCGGCATGGGCCGCCAACGAGTGGCTGTTGTGGTACTTTGCGAGTCGGGACCCGGACGTAGCGCGGACGCTCTCACGGCATTTCTTTTGGGTTCAGAACGTATTGTGGAGGGAGGATTTGAGTGGAAGGGAGGTGGCAGTTGCGTTGAGTGGTCAGGATCAGGTCGTGAATACGGAGGCGGTGTGGAGGTATCTGACAGGGGAAGATGGAGGGTCGTCTTTGAACGAATATTGGAGAGGACAAGTAGGAGGAAGAACAGAGCAGCTGGAGGTGCTGTGTTACCCTGAGCTTGACCACTCGATGATCTTTCATACCAGGGAGAGACGTAGACAACTCATTTGCGTTTTGGAGAAGTTCGTCCGCCGACTCGATTAGACTCCCTCTTTCTTTTCTCGGCACGCATGCATCAGTACTAGTACTTTGAGAGTTTTGGACGCACTCTTTATTTAGGAATCCACCATACGTTGTTCTTAATATATCCTTTGGATACCCTGCCTTCGACAGCATGAGTACTAGTGAATATACTTTCACATACCGGCAATCATGCCCTAGCTCCATGCTGGCCTGCAGCAAGGGGCTCAGGTTGTTGTCCCCAGTCAAGCTACGAGGATACACGAGTAGAATCGGTCGACGGGCCAGCGTCCCCGACCCTGCAGAATGGATAATCTAAATTGCCCAGTTGGAGGCCAAATTCATTTCTATGGCACTTTCAAAGGCTGTCACAGCAATACAAGTGAGAGAGCAGACAGAGTCGAGCACCGAACAATGTTTATTAGCATGATAAGACAGGAATATATGTGTGTGAAGCTATGACGCGATCGATCAACGCTTGACCCAGGTGTACTGTTGGCGAATGAGTCAGCACACCACAAGACACGCGGAAGAAGATCAAAACCTACCGCCTTGCGTGCCTTGGCCAACCCAGTCTTTTTCCGCTCGACCATACGGGGATCTCTTTTCATCAAATTGGCTAGTTACGGCCATCAGAAACCGTGCGACGGACCAAGTAGCACGGGACCACATACCTTTTCTCAAAATAGATTCGACTTCTGGTACGTGAGAAGCACAGGCTCTGGATATCGCCAGTGCAAGGGCACCACTCTGACCGGACGTGCCCCCGCCGCGAACGAGCGCGAAGACGTTGTAGGCACCGAGAAGACCGGCGAGTTTCAGCGGACGAAGAACGGCTTCACGATCGGCGGGCAGGGGGAAGTACTCCGAGATGGGAGCAGAGTTGATGAGGATGGAGGTCGTCGGTGGAGGCGGGACCTTGGGGGAGGGCGAAAGAAGGGCAGACACGCTCGTCGACGGCGTCGACGACTGGTCCTCCCCGACAGCATTTGAATCTCCAACAACTTCTTGATTCCGAGCTTTGATCATCCACACTCTCGCCGTGCTGGTCTTTCTCCGGCCAAGGGTATAGCTCCTCCCGTATTCGTCCAGCTTGGCGCGCTTGCCCACCATGGCCTGCTTCGTCACGCGCCGCTCGCGCGCTTCCACTTGCTTGGTACTCTCAAATGAACCAATCAGCTCCCCAAGGAAGTCTCGTAGCTCAGTAATCCCCGCCGACCCGGTGATGCGGTGGTACAGTTCGAGTTCCTTGAGCTCTAAGATCAGCTGCCTGTACATGCCTGCGCTGAGCTTGACGCCGAGCTCGGCTCCCATGTCCGCTCTATCGGCCCATGCAGGGTAGGCGGGTGGGAGTGCGTCGAGGGCGAATTTAGGGAGCGGATAGAGGTGGAGCGACTTGAGAGTGGTGCGGGTAGAGTGAATGGCATCTTGCAGGCCTCCAATGATCTCGTAGTAGTCGGAGCGGGTAGTGTAAAAGGTCGGGGTGGGCGGGCGCTGAGGAAGGCTACGGTGAGAAAGGGAAAGGTGGTCCTCGAGCGGGTCGTGGGAGGTTGCTTGGAGTAGCGATGCGGGCGGTACAAAAGGTTGAGAGGTGACAAAGGTTCGGTGGAGAACGCGCGCGTTGAGCGTGGAGAGGATGAGCCTCCTCATAGTGAAATTTTTGGACGGGAAAGTGGTGTTCAGGGTCCGCGACTGGATTGGGAGGGTGGGTGTTCCGGGGTCCTCCCCAAACAACTCGTTCCCTCGAACCACGATGAGTCACTCGTCCAGTCATCCAGTCAGGCCGGAAAGCTCCTACTTACAAGCGTGGCGGTGAGTCCTGACCCAGCTTGAAGCATAGACAGTCCTTATAACGAATCAAGGGGATGATAAAATTGGTCCGCGCTATTCGCACAGTTGAAATGAAGTTCCTGGTCCTTAGGAAGTCTATCATGGCCATCAACGCATCAATAATAGTATAGGGAAGGCAAATGCAATCGTTTGAAATACCCCGATGGCTAAAGGATTATCGATTATTGACAATTAAGGGCTGCGAAGCAGACGGATTCATCACTCCCCGTGGGGACGAAAGCAAAAGTGTAGTCTGGATTACTGCATCGATTCGATTCCCAAGGAACATTGTCAGACGCCCGGACACGTTCAAGGGACGGATCGGGGTGGCTATCTCATAGCGCGGGGAAATGTCTTGGCATGTTGAGCGCTGGTGTTCTTCCATGACCTTGGTGTTTTCTAGCTACATTGACGTGGTCGTCGTGAGTCTAGAGACTGAAAACACGCGAGCTGAGATCCGTTGCTACTGTGCATTGCGCTGCCACGCGGCTCGTGATCGCCGTTTTGAATTACTCACGCGTCGCAACTGGGAGACATCCTCCCTTCAACCCTGCAGGTCTACAATTCAGGACATTCTGAATTTCTCCCGCGGTCTTCTACTTCGAAATTTGTCTTCTCGTTCCATTATTCTATCACTGAACAACTATGGTACTTCAATCTACACTCTCGTTTTTCTTCCTGGCCCTTGTGTTCTCTCTCCTCTCGGCTACGCGTGCTTGTAAGACGTAATGTCTGTGCAACAAAATTTCAAGCTAAAAAACAACTCCGGACAGATTTCCTCATCGACCAACCCAGTGAATCTAGCACCTGGGCTAACGGTTCGCCATATCCTGTTACGTGGACCAAGGGGAAGCTTGACGGAATATACACCTTTTCCCTCGAGCTCATCAGGCTCCAAGGAAATGGCCTCTACTACGTCGCTCAAAACGGTACGCTACCAGACCCCCTCAACTTGTCTTTTGTTTTCACCTCCAGTCTGACCAAAACTCCATTGCAATTAGTGCCACAGACTATGACGACCGTCAACGTTCTCCTCGAGAACGTCCCAGCAGGCGACGACTACTTCATTGTCTGCCTCAACTCGACGGACGGTGTCATCTACGCTGTCTCCCCCCGGTTCACCATCACCGATTCTTCGCAGGCCCATGCAAACCCCAATCCTGATTCGTCCGCCCCAACAGCAACGGTCACTGGTCCCCCCAATCCACTGACACCCTTCGCCACCACCCTCGGGCCAGCTGCTACCAACGCTGCTCATAGCCTCGTTCTGGGTTTCCGGCCGTCTCCGGACACACGGGTTCTCGGCTTCGGAGGAATTCTCGTGCTGTGCTCTGCCTTGTTGGGCGGAGTCATGACACTCTGGTGAGACCGGATCATAAATATCCGTGTTCTCTTTCCCCTGGTTTTTTTTTTCGTTCCGATGGATTATTATATCGAAGTTTTCAAAGGGACGCGGTTCGTGAGATCGTGCCTTTTTAGTACATAGTAACCTGAATTTGTTCCAGCTTTCGAGTAGTCGTAGTGTTGTAAGTGTGCGCCCATGCTTATGTAGTGTTTTTCTATTTATTGCTCCTTGCGCTCTCGAACAAAGTTTTTCATATGATAACGTACATAGAAGAAGGCAATCAGATAGTTTAAGCGCTCATCTTAAATATTGGTAACTTGCCAAGCAAAGCTGGTTACGCACTTTTCCACGCCACAACACGCCCCACCCACAACACATTGAACACAACGTCCCGGGCGACCTGCATTCGTCAATCTTTGTTTCTGGAGTTGGACATATAACTTGTCCTATAAAAAGATCCATCTTTCTAGACCTTGACGACTTGGATCCAGTTGGGAAGTTGTCGTACTATAATTAAACGAAACCCGGGTAGTACTCCTCCGCGCCTGGGCCTCGTTGGGCGTATCGGTGTGGACGGGCGACAGTTGTTGGTCGCGTTATCGCTCCATCGATGGATAGATTTGATTGTCAAGGTTCCTCGCGTCCACCGATAATAATGATATCTGGGCAGTGCCACTGACGCAAAACTCGAACTGATTATAGGCTTCCATAGATCCGTCCGCACCTGGCACACGGAACCGATCCGTCGGTTGCTGGGTGTTAATGTATTGAATGAGCAAGTGGTCTAGGGCCATCGTCGCTTGACGCGGTGGTATCTCGCCATGGTAGTAGTATGGCTTCGCTGGCTGGGACTTCTGCTGACGGATTCGAAAGGTAAGTATGTACGTACATACAACTTCGGGATTTGAAGACCCTCGTCTCCCGGTGTGCGTAAGTATTTGTAAATGCTGAATTCAAGAAGGTTCTCGTAGCCTGAGACCCATTTGGCATATATTTGAAACGCCTCGACCAGAATCCGTCTGTTCCCAAATTTTTCCACTGGCAAAGTCGCTCGTATCATCACTGCGGCCGGATTCAGACTCAGAGCGCCTATCTGTAAGTAACGTTCTCATACCTGCCCACATCATTATGACAATCTCGAGACCACAAGTAAGTCTGTTGCCGTGAATCAAATCTTCGTTGCTGCTTCCGAATTCTACGTATTCACCTGCCTGACTGGTGGACTGTTACGTTGCGGCTCTTGGTCGCCTGCCAACCCCATTTTCGCTAGGCGTCAAAGTCTTTCGTCCGACATTGCGATTGTTCCATAGTTAGTGCGACGTCCAGCTCTCAACTGTTCTACCGTTATGATGGGGCCGTGCTAACACCTATAGAGCCAGAACTAGCGTGCGCGCTCGCGACTCTGATCTGATCTTTGGCGAACCGATGCTCGTGCCGATCCGAACAGGCTTCCGAAGCGAGCGCCCCTCTCTTTCCGTTCTTGTTTTGAATGGCAGTCCCTATTGGGGCAGTCGAGCTAGACTTGGAAGTCGCTTCGACTACGAAACACCTCGTGCTCGGGCGTAACGTACGCTTGATTCGTCACGGAGCAAACGACAATTTGAAATCTGCTCCTCCCCACTTTTGCCCCTAAGTCAGTTTTGCGTATTGAATCATACTTGAGGCTGAACTGAACAACTTCCGTAGACCCATTTGGCGTAAATGTCGCCTTATCCGTCACTTCCATTGCAAGGTCTAGTCACATCTGATCAAACAACAAGTTGCAGTGACTCTGTTAAGCGAAGTACTACGTATATTACTTGCAGGTGCAAGCTCCTCGGTCCCCCGTTTCGCAAGTTTCTCCAAAAGGGAATGAATTGGTACAATTTGTTATTCTTTCATCTCGCGTGCGGTTTTTGTGCGAACTCCTTCCGGCCCGAGGTTGCCAGTCGAGGAGCATATGTATTATGCTTGCATTCAGCAAGTAGAGGCGTCCGACCTTCCGGCGAACTGATGCAGTGTATCCGAACCGGTCGGAACTTCGGACGGTCCTTTTTGTTGAAACGCTGACGACCATTCAAAAAAAAAAAAAATCGAACCGCCAGGTTCTACATATTGCTATTGGCCACCGTCGGGTGTGGGCACTATGAGTCCGATCTTCCGGGCCAGCGAACCAACACTGTACCAATCCGGACCCCCGGGCTGTTCGGACGGGTCACTAGTAATCATCGATCTCGGTCTCCTTTCCTTTCGCCGCACGTTCCCTGACTTGTAACTTAATATAGGATGATTACAAGCAGACAGAGCTGTGGGTTGTGAATCGTGATAGATCATAGGGGTAAAAAAATTTCTTTTCTTTTCTTTTTATCTGTTTTTGAACACGACCGTTTTGTTCTGGGACCCCATCAAACGTTGGTGGCGCGAAAAGAAACCTACTAAGCGGTATTTTGGTGGCAAGCGGCTAGTGACAATGGGAGTCTGTGGGTTTGAACCGTTTGGTTCGACACAAGGTCGGTCTCATTCAGTCTGTCTCCCAGCTGTCCTAGATTCCCGTGACACTGCTCCGTCTAGGACGCAATCACGATCTTTATACGAGTCTTTTGTTGCGTTTTCGCTTGTACTGAACTACAGTGGGTGCTGACACTATTTTCTCTTTTCTCTTTTATTTGCCCTCAAGGACACTGCAAAGCGTATCTTTATCCGTGCGCCCAGGTTTACTGACGCCCTATTGGGTATGTACTACTCGGAAGTTTGGACCGGGGACGATGACAAGACGATCGATTTCAAGCCAACAGACTTGAGGACCCTGTCGGGATCAAGGATGACTATATCGTTGAAAAGGTGACCGGGAAAGTTCCTGGGCACAAAACCCTGAACCCCGACAGCATAATTCATGTTTAGGCTTGGGGGCTTTTTCCGAGACAGCGTGTTATATTCAGTCCAAAACTGAATTCAACCAATCTCGGAGCAGGTGTTACACTCACTATTCTCGATATTTGAAAAGTGCCGTTGCGCCTGCATGCAATATCTGTCAAGCTTCAAACTTAACCTTGCCACTCACTACTTCAGGAGTTGCATACAAGTCCTCGTGCTGGCGGTTTGTCCGGTGATACTGCACACGTTCGTTCCATCATCTAGTGAGCCATATTGTTCAGTGGAGCATATGGATCTGACTTATTTATTGGACCCTGAAACTCTCCGTTTGAATTATTAGGAAGTTCGGTCGCAAAGCTTTGCGAGTTGACCCGATGAACTCGATTCGTGTACCAACTTGAACCCCGGCCCAACGGTTTTGAAAACGACGTGCTCGGAGACCCTTTCCTCCCTCCGTTCCGCGGCTCGAAAAGAAACAGGCACCCATACTACCCAATGGCGTTTGAGTAAGGTCGAACGAGCGACAGCAGGAGGAAAAGATCTTAGCCCAAGCAGACTTGTGCCTGAGACCTATGTATCATATTCTTGGCGTTCGGGGTTTCATGCCGCTATTCCATCTATACCACCCACCCACGGCCGAAGACGGTCAGAGTTAGTCACTCAGACTCACTGTCTCGTCAACGGCCAGTGTCCACCCGACCGACAGGCGCTCGACCTCGACGCAGCTTGAAGGATGGAGAGTTTCGTGGGTATATTCACCGCCGATCTGCGGTAGTGATCTGTAATATGTGTCCGGTACCGCGGGGAAGAGGAGGCGGCGGTGACGTCGCTGGGTTTGCAGTGCCTGGTATCATGTATGGTTCTTCGCAGGACAACCACAATTTGAGATGAGGTGTACCTGACCAGCCTGAACCGTTTCTCTTGCAGCAGAAGCACTTTAATGTGACGATCCAGCGCGGTGACTGGCCCTGCTGCCTATCTTGGCGCAATTCTGTAAGTATTTGGGAGCGCGGGGAGGCGGCGGCGGCGGCGGCGCTGGAAACCCTGGGTATGGTGTTCGCGGTACTGTGATTGCCAGTGAAGGTGACCAGTGAGATGTTGTACCTGACCTTTTTTTTTCACAGCAAACGCTATAACGTCCCTATTGTTGCTTCGGTTACATCGCTCCTAGGTCGGGATGCCGTCAAAGTCGAAATCAAAGCCTGAGTTAAATTCCAAAGTTCGAGCCCCTTTATGTATCTTGGCTGCTGTTTTTCATGACGTTAGATATTCGATCCTACCCTGCGTTGCGACTGAGGCCAACTCCTTGTATCCTTGTCGACACATGAGCCTTTTTGACAACCATTTGTATCATTTTGGGCGGTTTCAGACCTGAGACCGCCGCCACCGCCTCTAGTACTAGTGTTGGATCCCTGTCTCCGCTCAGATGGCGCGAATGAGTGCGACGAGTCGGATCCGCGCCATCGATCAGAGGGTTGGATTATCATCATGAATTCATGGTCATGGCCGGAGGATCGGGTGTTGTTCGCGGAGAATTTATTCGCATGCTGTAAATGAGGGGAAACAACGTTGACTGTAAACTTGCACGGCGCGAAGAACGTCCGAGATCTGACTGGCGCCATGAACTTACACTTACTAGAGGCAGGCTGACGACTCGGAATTGAACCGATAGTTGTTTCTCGGCAACTCCTGCGGCATCCGCCTTGTTCGTGGGACTTTCAAGTTCAACTTGTTTCTATCACAGACCACCGTGGACGGTAGTCAATTCAATCAATGTCGAACTTTTTGAACCCGAGGCCCCATGGACGGTAACTTTCTGAACCTGCCCCGGGCCGTGGCAACGTTGAGGCTTCGACTTGATTTTTTGGGCGGTTCGAAACGTTTCCGTACACGGGCCCAGCGGGCGGTGAGGTGAGCAACTGAGCCGGTCTCGACGGCAAGGTCTCCAACCGAGTTTCTCTCGGCGAAGCGGTGGGTTACATCATAATGATCCCGGCGAGTCAACTGATCGGCACAGCGACTTGCGGCCAGCACAAGGAATCCTGCGAGCAACCTAGCCCTACTTACGAACCTCCACAGGGCATGCTGACAACAGCTTGGCCGGCTCGGTACCCGGCACGTTCGCTCCGAACAACGCTGAAACAACGACTCAGACCTTGTGGGAGGGGACAGAGAAGCGTGTCCACTCGTCAAGAGGCCACATTGCGAATCGGATCTTTCAGTCCGGTCCCGAACCTCTTGCCTTGGCCATCCACGTGGAGTCAAGCAGGAAAAAGAAAGAAAAAATAATGACAACGCTGTGTGACAATATTGCCACGAGCGGTTCCTATCGCTCCGATGCAGTTGTAGTAGAAGAAGAAGAAGAAAACGAAATGAAAAGGTACCGTGCTCCTCCACTACCAAGCGAATTTATTCGATCCGTCTAACCCGTAGGGACCCCCGTGCACATGCCAAACTGTGGGAACGCTGGACATGGTTGAATGTTCCCTTAGATCAAGTTCTTGAGTGCGTCACGGCTGGTTCTCCGTTGTTGACGGATCTGTCACGGTTCGTTCACTCCGATGGACCCTCGAGTGCGCAGATCTGCCGATCGATCGCGCTCAAGACGAGTCCACGAGACAAGCAGAAGAAGACGGTATCGTCGAGCGAATACTGGTATTTCAAAAAGGAATATTCGAAGACCTTCATTGTCAGAACCGCTTCCCCGCGCCCACCCATCATTTCTCCTCATGAGTTTGCCATCCGAATCGAACCGGGGAAACTGATAAAGTTTTGACAGATTCTCAACCATTGATCCAACAGGATTACCGACCACGACTTCGCGACGCCCATCAGGAACTGAATGGTCGTCCTGTCAAGTTAAACCCATACAAACGTACGTGCATGATTTCTGCTTCGATTCTCTCCGCCTGAAAACGGGTATAAAATCCGACATCGCGGACTGTGAATAAAAGCACTGTGATCTGATGGCAGCGCCCCATTCAGTGAGTCCATTCAATCTCTCTGAATTGCTGAGCTGGCCAACTGTGCAAGATTGGAAGCTGCCCTGAAAACAACCACCACTTGTCAACCGCGGTTCCTCGGATATGTCGTATGGGGTGGAGATCTGACGCAACAGGCCCTCCGAGACTATATCTTCGGTAAGGGGCTCCGCCGACGAACATGGAAATTGAAGAATGACGGCTGCCTCCGTTTCTCCGCGCAAGCACAAGGAATTGGAAAAGAATAAGCGAATAAAAAGATGATAAACGTAGAGGTGTTAATGCAACACGCAACTTGGAGTGCAGGTGACGTTCTCCTGTCATTTCGTGTTTGAAGTCTCTCTGAGCAGCCACGGCCATGAAACACGAGGTGAAGACAAGGATCAGATAGTATTCCGCACGTAAGCCATAGAAGGACATATCTGTTTACCCGGCCCGAGATGAGTTGACTTGACAGGGCATTTTCCGCGCACTGCGCCAAACGGGTTAGGACTTAGAACCTGGTCAACGAGTACTTCATAGCGGTGACCTTGACAGAAGAGACTTGTCTTCTGGCGTTCACAGTAGTCGAGGTCGCAACCTTAATCCATACCAAATGGGATACCAGGCGCATTCCGGCACAAGAACCTCAGAACATGATAACTCTAGATCACTAGTGCCACCGCGAGCATGCTGCAGTAATTTGCACCGAACTAAAATGGAAAAATGCTGGCTGATCAGTTCGTCTCTCCGAGAGTAAATAACGCCATCGGCGGCTTGCTGTAATAATTGTCTTTGGTCACCGGTCACTGGTGACCCGGTTCGATAACATTTTCCTAGGGACGAATCTGGACTAGTCCAAATCGGTCCGAGTCTCAAACTTAACCTTGCACACCTTGGATGCCATCAGCGGTGACGGAATATATAACGATGCGGCGTTCCCCGTTTCTGTACCTGCAAACTACCGATCAATTTATTAGGTAACCCCTGAGGGGAGGAGGGAGGCATCGAAAGGAAGGCTACCCGGAGCGGAAGACACTGCTGCGCCCGGACCCTGGTCACCGGTCACCGTTCAGGGGGGAAGGTGCTGCGCCAACCTTTGGGCTGATCCAACCGGGCACATGGACGATCGGGACGATTATCCACATGGGTGTCCTGTACCAGAGTGTCGAGAATAGATGCGGCGGGAAGGGCGGGTTTCCTTGTACTCCTTTATGACATAAAAGCATGCTGGTTGAGAACAATAAAAGAACAAGAAGCGCTCGTCAACCGCCCGATGCGGCGTGTTGAGCTAGAATGGTTTCCTTGGAACTCCGTCGTCGCCGTTGTACGAAACCATCTATTTTTTTTTCTTCGTTTTTTTCACCGCTCGGGATGAATATCACGGATACCTGATATGAGCGGTGTTCACTGCTGGCTTAGATGGCCCGTAATGTAGATAATACTATATGGATCATGATGAGGCACGACTGATGGGTATTAGCCCAAGTTGGCGAGAGCATTGTTCTTAAGAGATGGTGGGCGGTGGCATTGAGCCGGATCCGCGGCTTTGTTTAACAGCTCGGTTCACCGTCAACATCGTACAGAACTCTCGGCTCAAATGTTCTTGAGTTCGTCATCTTGCCAGCATATGAGTAAAAACATTTGTCGCCACCGGCTCTAGTTACAAGTTACGACAGTGGTAGCGGAAGGACTCAAGACACAGACACATTACGTACCATGGTCGTAGAACGCCGCACTGGGCAACGGAGGGGAGTTCGAATGGTATTAGTTTTACCTGCAAACGCTTCGGACAGGGGGTTAATGGTCACCGGCAGCGCTCACGTCCACAGCCTTGCTTAGTCATCTATGCACAATTCCGAGTGAGTCACTCGCCAGCAAAAAGACGAGTTTTTCTCCTCCTTCCCTCGTCCTTTTTGTACTACATTGAACATGGTTTCGACACATTCCAGCCATGAAGGTTCGCAAGAACCAGCGCCGATAACTCCAGGAGGAACGTATTCGATCCAGGTCAGTCCGCAGTTTTTATTTTATTTTACACTGTTGTTTTTTTCTTTCGCACCCTGGTCCAAAGGGCCACGCAAGCCAGACTGCTTGCTGACTCATCACACAGACTGTCACGGTCGGTTGTAAAATCTACATCCGCAGACCGATCTCGGAAGGAGGCGAAGAAGAACGTCTAGCAGAGATCCTTTCTATCCGCGATAAACCTATCAACCCGTACGCTGTTGCTGCTAGCCGTCGCGCTACACGGGGCAGCATCAAAGAAGAAGACGCCGAGCCCAAGCTCGAAGACAGATGGGAATTCTTTGTCCACTGGGACCAGTTCAACAAGCGGCTGGATGAGTGGGTCACTGGCTCGCGGCTCGTCCTCACTCGTGATTTGGAATGGCCCCATCCTAAGCCGCCTCCAGGCAAGAAAGCCGGGCCTGGGTCTCAGAAGGCACCGGGCAAAGTTCCCCGCTCACAATCGCTTTTGAAGAAAGCGACCGCTAATGCAGCTGCCGCCGCATCGCCAACGC
Source organism: Leccinellum luteum (assembly GCA_038091855.1). Classification (NCBI taxonomy): domain Eukaryota; kingdom Fungi; phylum Basidiomycota; class Agaricomycetes; order Boletales; family Boletaceae; genus Leccinellum; species Leccinellum luteum. The sequence goes on along the minus strand of JBBPPG010000179.1, from coordinate 27,655 downwards.
CCGCTTCCACTCCCGCACCAGGCACGGGACGCGCCGGGTACACATCACCATCTCCCGCGCCGTCGCTCAAGCGTAAGAGTCTCCACGAAGAGCAGGAGGAGGAAGAGGAGGAAGAGCCCCCCGAGGCCGATGATGAAGACATGGATGCCGAAGGCGAGATGGACGTCGACGCGGAAGGCGAGGCCGAAAGCGATACATTTGAGCTCAGCGTTAACGGCACGCCGCCGGACCCCCCACCGCCCGTCTCAATGATCAGCAAAGAGCAAGAGATCGAGAAGCTGCGGACCTCTGGCTCCATGGCACAGTCCATCTCGGAGGTCGCACGCGTGAAGAACCTCAACCGACTTCAGATCGGTAAACACGAAGTCGACGCGTGGTACTTTAGCCCATACCCAAAGGAGTACGCGCATCTTCCTGTGCTGTATATTTGCGAATTCTGTCTATCTTATTTCCCATCGCCGATGATGTTGTCGCGGCATCGTCACCGGTGCACGTTGCTCCATCCTCCGGGTAACGAAATATATCGACATGAGGACATCTCCTTTTTTGAGCTGGACGGCAAACGCCAGCTGACATGGTGCAGAAACCTCAGTCTGCTATCAAAATGCTTTTTGGATCAGTAAGTGTCATCTCCGCGGCGTCGACAATTAATATTCTGATGCTCAAGCTAAAATTTGCGTAGTAAAACTTTGTACTACGATGTAACCCCCTTCATGTATTATGTCATGGTGAGTCATCAAGTCTTATCCCCTTCTTTAACCCCCTCATCACTTTTCTCTTTCGTAGACCCAGCGGGATTCCACTGGCTGTCATCTCATTGGCTATTTCTCCAAGGAGAAAGAGTCTGCAGAGAGCTACAATGTAGCTTGCATCCTAACGCTCCCTCAACACCAACGTTATGGCTACGGAAAGTTGCTGATCGAATTCTCGTACGAACTCAGCAAGAAGGAAGGGAAGCTCGGAAGTCCTGAGAAGCCGCTCAGCGACTTGGGTCTACTTTCGTACAGAGCGTACTGGGCCGAGGTCATCGTGGAGCTGCTCCTCAATACGACCGACGAACTTAGCATCGATGATATTGCGCAGAAGACGTCCATCACACACGCGGACATCATGAATACGTGAGTTTGTTTTTGTTTTATGGAACGGAGAGGGAGAGAGAGGGCCTGTCTATCCCCCCTCCTAAATTGTTTTGATGGCGTTGGACGGATCTGACGTTGTGTTCGAATCTCAGATGCACGACGTTGCAATTATTCAGGCATTGGAAGGGTCAACACATCATTTGCCTGTCGGATACCGTGCTTGAGAAGCACGAAAAGGCGCGCAGCAAGCGTCGACGACGCATTCACCCTGAACACCTCGTTTGGAAACCTCCTGTTTTCACTCGGGACCAGCTCCGGTTTTATTGATGGCATGAGGGCGGATAGGAGGGATGTCGTGTTATCACTTGCCTTTTTCTCCATTCTTCCATCTTCCATTCCTTCTCTCCGTCGTTTGTTGTTTAATCTTATTCTATCGCTGTCGGCTTTCTCCTCGATTGTTTTCGCCCGTTCATTTGATGACGATACCTGCGTGTCATCGTTGTAGCTCTAGCTCTTTGTTTCCGATCCGAATACATCACAGCTATATGCTGTTATACCGTTGTAACATCTACGCGTTTTCTCAGCCCCTTCAAGTCCCTGCCACCCCGCCCGCCCCACCTTCTTCCCCAATGTCCAAGAAAGGAAACAGTTGCGTCAAGCGTGATGACCCGGCTCGTCCTCCCGTACACCCTGAGCTCGCCTCCTCATCATGGTGACGCCCCCTTCACCGACCTGCCCAAGTACCTCCCTTCCACCGTCGTCGCCCCCTTCAGCACCAGAGGTGAGCGCTTGCAACGGCATGCGCGGGATAAGCGGAGACGGCGGCATGGACACCGCAGGCGAGAAAACACCCTCGCCTGCCAACCGCAAATGGTCCTCTCCCGCGAAGTGGTACGCGTGATGATGTGATGATGGCACCGCGTCAGACCGTGACGCTTCCCGATCACTGCAATCATCATCATCATCATCATCATCATCATCAACCGAACGTAGCCGTGCCGTCTCCTCCTCTTGATGCTGTTGGCGCTCCTTCATCTGCACCTGATCCTGCTGCGTCCGTCTCTTAATTACCATGGCTGGTGCAGTCTGCGCATAATCATGACCGCGGACGGCGGAGAGAGACACATTAACAGAGGATGAAGACGTGCCCACGGCTCTCTTGGACGCACAGCCCTGCTCCGCCAGGCGCTCGTTTAACTCCTCGCTCCCGAGGAGGACGTACCCCTCGGAAGCAGGCACCGATGCGCCAACGCCATGCTTGCTGGTGCTGGTGTTGGTGTTCATGTCCGTGTCCGTGTTTGTGGAGCTGGCGGTCTTCGTCTTCTTCTGCGCGCGTGCCGACGCGGACATGGGCACCTGCACCGCATCCGTCACGGAGATTTGCGTTTGCGCGTCATCCGGGGGAGAAGTGACGCTACCGGCGGAAGGAACGTCCGCGTCCGCGTCGACTGTAGACGCCTTGATGTCGTCGACGATGCCGAGCGTGCGTGCGATGACGTACGAGCTCACGTCCTAAGTTTGTTGTTCGATGAGCGAACAAATCAGGGCATTGGATTGATGGATGGCGACGATAGGCAGGCATGTGAGCGCGCCGATTAACCGGGGGAGAGAAAAAGGAGTCAGTGATTTGCTAAAGGGGAGATTGGCGTAGAGAAACATGATGACATGACATGAGCGCGACAACGCATAGGCATATGGTATGATCCGACACACCAACCGGAATCAAGCGAGCAGGGAAAGGAAGAACAAAATATATGAAATAAAATAAAATAAAATAAAACCTTCAGGGGAGATACGAAGGTCATGACGAAGAACGGAACCTCGGATCGACTCGCCGAACGGGTTGCGAAGCAATGGGATAAACGAGATCGAGTAAAGGGGAGAGGCGAGATTGCAGATTCACTCAAACGACACAATTCCGTTCGCGTTCACGAAACGGGAGAAAAGAAAATTATTTGGTTTGAATAAAATAATAATGCAGATTACGAAAGAAGAGGATAACGAAGAGGAGAGAACTTACGAGAAGCGTCAAGAGGACGACAGGGAAGACGAGCACGACCGCCAAGATCCGGAATGTCGACGCCAGACGACCGACCCAAGAGTTGGGCTGGAAGTGCCACAAGCAGTCCACGTATGCCTCCCAGAGGCGTCGAGCCAGCGCCGATGCGACGCGCCAGCCTACCAGAAACGCGGACGACGGCGAACAATCAGAGGGAAAGGCATCCAAGGACATGATGGCATAAACCAGAGTGGTAATCACTGCAATAATCGCCTGGTTCGGGTTAGTATCGACCTGGGGCGCAGCGCCTGGCTAGTCTGGGAAATTCTGAATGGAAAAACGGACCGTGACCGCACTTGGTTCCTCTGTCCGAGCCAGACTGAGTGTGTCACTCCCGTCGATTACGATAGGGCGGGGTGGAGAAAGGACGGACACGGGACAAAACAGATAACGAAACGTAAGCTGTTCGGAAACCCCCAAGACACGGAGGATTCTTTTTCTTGTTATGACGCGGGGGAGACGTATGTAAGAGCTCAGCTGGGAAGAAACGAGGACGAAATCGCGGACGTCGTGGCTGGCAGTTGAGGCAAACCAGCGCGGCGTGGCGCGTGAAACCGACACCACGTGCCAAGTAAGGTAAAGCTGAATTACACTCAGAATCAAAGTTAGCTCTCGACGCCACAAAAGAACAAAATATCTCTATGGAGTGCATTTGAGTTCCGAAAGCGCCAGATAGTACACGAGATGGGAGAAGGCTACATAATGTCTTCCGACAGGCGGTTTAGGGAAGTCCATTGGTGTACAGATAACAACAAGAGATCCTAAGCTGATAACATCAACGAATGAAGCAAGAAAATAGGACACCAGGAGAGCACAGGCAGACCAAGCTGCCATTAGCTTTAGCAAGCAAAAAAAGCAGATCTCTGACAACACGACGGAAACCAAACTAGGGGTACATGATGCTAGAGGGGAATACCACGCCGTCCGGTCGTACCATGACGACCGGTCGGCGCTTGGCGATCTGGTTTTCTGGGGGTAAACACCCAAGGACCTCGGTGCACCTCACCTCTACATACGGCGAGGGCTCAGAACCGAAGAAAACATGTATGGGTTCAGCCTTGTTGAAATTTTCACCGTAAACCGTCAACATCTTGTTAATGTGAGGGTTCGGCTTCGCCAAGACGTTCCGGGACTGCGAACAGTTCGATTTGGGTACTTCCGCGGCACGGTCGGGAGGGAGGTATTTTACCACAGCAGGAAATGGCGTGACTGGCTTCGATGGAATAGGGAAAGACCCAGTTTGAGGAGCGTTCTGATTGTCGAACAGGACAGGTGGAACATAGAAGTTGTATCGCACTTGGTCTGAAAACACACCAATCAGAATAAAAGCAGACAATTGAAACCAAGAAAGGCTGACCTGTGCCAACGATCGTCCAGACACTGGTTTCACCGATGTCGACCTGCCACAGTGCTCCGGATGATGCGCCCGAATCACTCGAGGAGCCTCGACGACCAGAAGAGGCAGAGCCTGCTGATGTGGGGCGTCTCCGTCCCTTGGGGCCCGGATTCTTGGTGATACCACCAGCACTCGACGTGGAACGCTTTCCCTTTTTAACACGGCCTCCGTCATTGGAGTAATCATTAGACGATGACGGCGAGGCGGGCTCGCTGTTGGCCACGCTGTTAGCTTGACCAAAGTAGTCAGCACCATTCGACATCGACGCTGGCGTCGAGATAACGGGCGATCCCGGAAGGATCGGTGACGTCGACCCAAGGCTCTGGGGAATGTTCCATTGCCGACCCTCGATCGGCCGGTAGGTGTTGACTTTCTCGCCCATGCAAGACAAGAAAGCACCAGTCTGGCCAGGTGTACCAGGTTCTGGCATACCCTTGGTAGGGTCAAACACCTCGAAGGCGATCTTGTGCAACTGGGACACAGGATCGCCGCAAACCTCACCAGGGGAGCAGTAGTGATCTGCCACACCTTTCGCACCCTCCTGAAGGCCACCACCAACAACGGTCGTTTGGTGATCCACCTTACGGATGATGAGGACAGGGGAGACGACACCGGAGACAAGGCATTGCAGCACCACGGTTTGATTGTAGTAGATCGGGATCTGTGAGCCATTGTTTGTGAAAGGGATCGCGTTCGGGGGAGGGGATGGGTAGTCAGGTTGGGGTGGCGGTGGCGGAGGGGCATCGATGCCCCCGGAAGGTTTGTTCACGTCAACGATATACATAACGAAGGGGTCCCAACTTGCGGTTCGAGCAATAAAGGAAGGCGTACTCGCCCTCGCACGGCTGTCAATGCCCATAAGCGGTGCACCATCGGAGCCTTTAAACGATGACCCGGAGCCGGATACGCAAAGGTATTTCGTGGACACTGTCTGAGAGCGCAACCGGTGGAACAACGAAATAGTCGACCCGTGATTGATACAAACTGGCAATTAAATTGAGTCAAATGATGGTAGATAAATTATCAAGATCTGACGTACGCTCGAGGTTCTTCGCGCTTTGCCTCTTTTTGCTTGGTTTGCTGATAACCTTAATGGGGCGGGAAGGGAAAGTCCCAATGACACGCTCAGGCTCGTCGTCGGATGAAGGTGCTGTAATTTTGACGAGTGCCTCGACTTTCTTTTTCTTCTCATCGACGTCCGAAATGAAGAGTTGCTTGCCAACACAACGACCAATGTAGGTGGTGCCAGTTGGGGCGTCGTTTACGTCAAAAGGCTTGCCAGCGGCTGAAGTCCACTCGATAGTCCCTTCTTGCGGCACGGGTTCACCAGAAATGCAAACAGTGACACGTGGGGGACAGAGCTTCGGTTCCTCCCCTCGGCGTACGACGTCTGTCCACCACGAGTTGCCAATCATGATCGCCGTGGGTGGGGGGCAAAGGAAACGCTTCTCTGTCCCGTATGATTTTTGGGCGACCTTGGAGGACATGACAATGACGGTTCTTTCGCCAAAGGCCAGGCGGTTCGGAGTCCGCACATACTGATCCAAGTAAGGACTATCGGGAACCGACCTAAGCACGAAAAAATCGAAAGCAACAGGGGATAAGTCTCACCGGATAAAGGTCTGCAGGTCATTCGACGACCCCATGCCTGGACCGTGGCGCAGGCCAGGAAAGCCAGTTGCAATGCCAGGCATCAAAGACAAGTCCGCATGGTGGTTGGGACCCAGATACTGCGGAATGTCGTCATACCCTGGCATGCCCTGGATTCCATGGGTGGCTTGCGGGGCCACACCTGATCGAAACATGTCCGGACTGTGGCTGATGTGGGATGGAACAGAGTTGGGAGGGAGAGTGTTGTGAGGGAAATGAGAGTCGGGCTGGAAGCGGCTCACGCGATCCTGGAACGGATGGAGGGGGGGTGGATAACCGTTGGTCATACCATAATCATCGGGGAAATCGGAATGATAGCCAGTCCCGCTGACGTTGGTGATGCGGCGCTCAGGGAGGAGGTCTTGGTAGTGGTTGTCAGAAAAGGCCTTTTGGTGACCATTGAGAGGGAAGACAGGGGAGTGCTGTATGCCCGTCATGGGGTCGTTGGGGGTAAGGGGGGAAACTTTGCCTGAGCTGCCACTGTAGGAAGAGGGAACGCTGCTCATCATGTCGTACGAACTGCCGTTAGAATGAGCAAAGGCGGGGACAGGGTCTGAGAAAGAGCTGCGGGGGTAAGCGGGGTCCTGGGCGATGCTGTAAGATGGACCGAGAGAGGAGGACGAGGAGTTGGCACGATAGCGGTTGGAGGAGAAGGAGGTGGGGTTGTTGGCAAAGACGTCGTAGGGAGGATGGTCAGGCACGTCCATGGGTTCTGCGTGATCGAAGTTTTGAGGGGGGATCGACTGGGATAGATGGTGGTGAGAAGGCGAAGCGGTGTCTACGGACTGTAGAGAAGAGAAGGTCTGATCGAGATCCGCGGGGTAGAGGGCATGCGATGGCTGGTGTGCGGTTGCGGGCCCGAAATCCATTGTTAAAGGAGGGAAGGGGGGGGAGGAGGAGGAGGAGGAGGAGGAGGAAGAGGAGGGGTGGTGGTGGTGGTGGTAAGAGGACAAAGACGATACTTGTTGTTTGCGCGAATGGGCGATGAGTCTAGCAAATGTGATCGGGCGTCGGGTTTTGCCGCTGTCACATCACGGAACGACCAAATTGAGCGAACTGAAAAGTGAAATGAACGGATCCGTACCAGTTCAGTTCAAGTCTATCGACAGCCTGACTTAGTTCTCCCAATGCTGTAATTATCCGTCGTTCCTATCCCTTCATTACGATCAGCATGCGCCAGTTTCCACCACGAGCCACTGACCCGTCTTCTAAGACAGCGAACACACGAGGTCCTCTAACTTCAAGTTGTGCACTTGTTCCAAATGAGGCCGACTTCCAGTGTTAAGTATGACACTTGCTCGCTGCTACGTGGACCCAGTGCGTGCGGTTGTTGTACTCTGACACCGTTGCGGCAGGCGGAGGGATCAATGGAGGTATGGGAACACGTCGTGTTCTTACACACCTCTCCCGCCTTTATATGTCTGTGGATTTGCACAGAACTCTAATTGCGTCTGGACAACGGTAAGACCTAGATCACGAACACCGCGGCAGATGCTGATTCATGAATATATATATACATATATATATAATAAAAAAGGGCCGGTTTCTTTGGTATCAATTCCATCCTTACTCGTGTCTCGGCAAGCTCACAAAGATCTACCGCCAGACCTCATTTGCGATCTCTCACTTTCCTTTTCCGTCATCCTTGCCCTGTTGTTGCCCGGTATATTTCCAGGCGAACCGCTCCGTATTTTGGTTCTCCTTTCCGATTGGCTTCCGCTAATCTACCTTGTGGCATTGACTCTGTGCGGTCGCACACTCGGCGGAATTAATCTTTTCAGAATATCATCTCCCCCCCTTTGGATCTCTGCTATTTTCGACACATTCGGTCTTTCCCGCCAGTGAGGTACATTGTCCAGTTCGATCACGGGAGGGCCTTCTTCGTCCCGGGTCACCGTCTGATAGGCGTCTTGCCACCTCTTCCCTCCAGACCGTACAGTGGACAGTGGTTCCACCAGGACTCGTCACTGCTCACGCCCCTCCCCCTCTTTGTACGCCATCTCGCCCACTGTCAGTCTCAGTTCACCTGGCAGAGAGGTTCATTTATCCTTCGGGCTGTACACCCCGCGGTTCGCGATACCATACCTCCAGCGACCTTGCGTCTTTTTTTCATATATGTGACCCTTGGAATCTCGTACAGCATATCGTGCCAGGCATGTGCTCACACCCTCCCCACTCTCAGCCTTAATGGGATAATCTAACATTGAAATTCACCACACACTCGGTTACACCCGATCACAATCTCCTGACGGCACCTGTACTTATGCCATATGGCATACCCTCACTCTGCCACCGGGTTCCGTTCCGCTCGTTGCGATCGCGCGGACTTTCGAATTCATAGAGACTGATCTAATCACCTCAATTTCCTGTCGGACGTACGGCCCCCACTCGTCCCTTTTTCATGTCCTCGCTTGTAAGACAGTACGGGATTACAAACATGACCTATCGGTGCATTAATTGTATTTGGGATGCTAAGCGACCCTATGGCCCATCCACGGACAGACAGCAAGAAGTCTAACCAGTTTGGAAGGAGTAAGCCTATTATCTTTTTCCCTGGAGGGGATCCAAGTTTAATCTCGGAATGATGCCGCGATGAGCGTTCGGTTTTCACACCCCATTATTTTATTTTCTCTTTCATTTTTTTTATTTTTTTAAATTGTTTTTCTTGCCATCTCCAGATGAGCAAATACATGCCCCTTAGGCGAGGTCGCAGGATCGTTGTGCGTTCGTTACCACGAGTTTATCTCAGATGCCAGCCCAGTGAGAGAAGGTAACGTGTTTACATACAATTCTTTTCTTGCTCGTACGTCGATCGAGTTGCGCGATTTAATATCGGAAAGTTTTGCTCTGATGGTGAACAGCCCTCGCATCCCTGATGATACGGTCACTTCCTTGCTTCCATGGAGGAGAGGACGTTATGCCGCCCCTCTCGTACCTCCCAAGGGTTCCCGCAGGATCAACAACCCCGACGAGTCTTAGAGGGAACCCGATTGGGGCATCGTTATTGAGATAAAGGGGAAATCGACCGCCTACTTGCCGGAAGATGGATCATGCAGAGCGCGCTCTGTGGGCATGTTCACGAGTCGCTCGCGGCAGAAATCGTTTGGCTGAGCGTATCAAACGATTACTTGTTACTATTGTAGCTATCTAAAGCATGGGTCGCGAAAAGCTCGGGGGAGAGTACGGCCGCAACGTTTTAGCGCTAGTGACGAACGCATCCTCGGATACCCCTCGGAGCACGGGAAATTTTGTCTCGATACAATGTCGTTCGCCGCTACCGTATTATTTACATTTTTTGATGAAAAAAAATACATGCACAGTATCAGACTTTCGGGCGAACCCCACCCAGCATAGTAGTCTGATTTGCACTGCCTCCATTCATAACGATAAATTCCATCGGGACCTGTCAGGAACACGCAATTGAGGGTCGCCTCGGAGCCCGCGCAAAGAAGCAGGGGATCAGGACAAGAGCGGTATCGTCCAGGAGGTTTACAATGACGACAAAGATGAGGTGATTTCACGAGCAAAAGCCAGGTAGGGTAAGGCGATTTACACGGTGTGGTGCCTGAACAGACAATGTTGAAAGTCAGCCTGAGCAGAAAAAAATAGGAAAAAGGAAATAAAAAGAAAACAACGGCATGTTGGCGCGCGCTCGTCGAGTCAGGTGAGCGGCAACCGCGCTTGGGTAGGACCGACAGAATGCCCGATTGTAGGGTCATGATTCAAAGGACGGGGGCCGACAGGGTGAGGTGATCACGATCGATTGGGGATGTCGTCCGGAAGATGATCGGATGTGTGATGTGCTGTGCCGAGCCAGCAAGGAGGACTCACCATGTCAGATCGCTGTATGGGGCACTGCAACATAACCGGAGGTGCAGTCTGAAGTCATGATGACGGACCGACCAACGAAAGGGCTAGGAACGATGGGTGGGGGGATGGGCAGGAGGGGCTGGCTGCAAACATGCAGGAATGGTGTGTCGACACCTTGCAGAGATTTGATGTTTACGATTCAAGCAGAGGCCTGGTTTGGGCGTGAGAGGCATCAAGCATCATCACATTATTAAGCGAGAGAAGACGTATCTTCTGTGGAGGACGACAAGGCCATCAGAGAGTTGGACCAGGAGGGCCACAAGGCTGATGGTTCATTGATATGTAGTCATCATGAACTCTTTGGATCACCTTGGAAATGAGATGGAGAACATGCCCGCTGAGACTTGTGTCGACGGCGTTCAACAGGTCTATGATAATGATATGAAAAAGGCGACAAAAAATCAGCAGTTGCTTGCCAAGGCCACGAGCAGCTTTGGGCAGTGCACAATGAGGTTGAAGTAGGCTAGAATGGAGGCTTGGGGAATGTATATTGAATGTGGAGGATAGTTCGGCTCAAAGTCGGGTCTAAAATGGGAGTACTGAGTTGTCAATCCGCACTACAGTGGCGGTCGTCAGCGCAGTCAGGGTCTGGCACGGCTCACCGACAACTCATCTGCCACAGACTCTTCCGCTCACCGCTCAGACCTGCACCTGAGCGCCTGAGCCGTGAGTAGCAGTTTGTCTCTTATTTTCTTGCTTTGTACATCATAACTCCGCCTCTCCTCGGCCAGCCGCCCACTACCCTCATTCACTCAGCTGTTCGTCAAGTTCGAACTGGATTCAGAACGCCATGTCAGCAGCTGCGTACCGCTTGGAAACACCCCGTCCTCGCCCTCCCCCACCACCATTACGCCAACCCTCCCCCAGAACCTCCGTTCACATCAACAGTAGTAGTCAGACACTCCTTTATGACCTTCCTTCTTCGCCTCCCATCGCTTCGCCACCAAACAGCCCAATTTTCCCTAAAGCAGGTCCAGCATCGCCATCGTCTCCCTCTTTTCCTGGTGGCAGAGCCAGAGGACGCCGGGGCGGCCGCTCAGGCCCCACACCCCCAGCCCGTAATCGCTCCTCAACACCGCTCGGGGTATCCCAAAGCGACCTCGAGAAATTCACTGACCATTGTCGTTCATGGTACTGTATCCACTTCGCTCATCTTTTTTTATTTTTATTTTATTCTTGTGGCGTCCGTTCCTGACGTTCGATAGGTACTTTGGCCAGGACGAGGCCGCCGGTCGCGTGATGACACAGACATTGGCCAACGTTGCCCCCTCCCAACGTGCGCTATACTCGCGCCTACAGGCGTCAGTCCGCTCTGCCTACCACGCAAGCGTCAATGCACGGCGGCATGCAGAGTTTCAGGCACACATCTGTGCAACGCAGCCAGGTGGTTCGTTGATGCCTCATTCCCGAGCAGACCCCAGCGGTCCAATGGCGAGAAAGGAGCGTTTCGATCGTTTGGATAGATTTGTAAGGACCTGGTGTACGATGGGTATGCCAGGAACGAAACCATTCTTTGAGGCACTTTGGGCAGCCATGAGGTTGCAAGCGCTCCCGGAACAGCTTGGGGGTGCGGGGAGCAACAGAATCCAATGGGAATTCGACGATGCCGTGTTCAAGGAGGCAGCGTATGTCCTGCGTTCTATTTGGATCTGCGTCCTTGGCCTAAAGTCTCTTTCTCTCACGTAGTGGAAAAGACTTCATGCTCGAAGCTATCGACATCCTTAAAGGGGTAGGATCATTTTTACACGTCAAGTTTATAGATTGGTGCCTAACATTCTTTTAGGTTCTAGCCTTTGAGGAAGTCCCTTCTTCAGGTGGAGGATGCCGCAGCCATACTTTCCATTTACCATCATCTTCACGCCCCAACATCAGCACCCGTGTACCAAAACCATCCCCCATTTCCATGGTTACTCAGAGTAAACGTGCGCGAGCAACGAGTGACCCGTTCTTGGATATGCCCACCCTCTCACACTCCGTCCCATCTGCGTCTTCTCACTCTTCAAATGTCACGATACCTCCACCTTTTGCCGCGGAATGCGTGAACGATGGCGCTTCTCCCATTGCTTTGCAAGATTACGATGGGGAAGAGGAACAACAGTTGGCTCCTCTCCGCTCAGAGATTCCGGTCGACGAAGAGGACGACGTGCATCTGCGGATCTGGACGATGCCAGACTTGTCTAATCCAGAGTATCTGTCCTTGCTGACCGTTTTCCCCTCGTTCGTTACCCGAAGAGTGCTACCTCGTTTCCCCGTCCCATCTCATCTTCGAACAACTGACATCGAGGAGGGAGATGAGAGAGGGGAGGGCAAGGAAATTCGATTTGGTACGGGTTCGATGTGGGTGAGCGCTAAACAACGCACTACTGGTTACAAGGGCGGATGGTGGACACGTTTCGTCCTATGGTGGCGAAGAATGTTTTGTTAGGATACCCATCTCTCCATCGCATCCCTCCTTGTGGAAGGAGTGCATCAGCAAGCATACATATGTATGTAACACTCTTTTGTTTATCACATGCACTTCATATCAGCACACTCGTTTATACCTCCTTTCTATTTGTTGTTTGACGTGGACCTGGCAGAAAAGGACACTTTTTTCGCTTCTTTCTTCTTCGAACGCTGGCACCCCACACCAACAGATGCATTCCTGAGTCCCTTTCATAAAGTTGCGAAATGACGGTGATAGTCGACCGGAGCCGTCTTCATATCGCAATTGCCGGCAGCCGGAACCGCCGTTTTCGCCGTTTTCGCTTGTGTTGGTCACCTGACCCGCGGCCCAAAACTTATCAGAACCAAAAAAAAAAGGAAAATTCAATCACAGCGTGGACATGGTCGGCTGTGTCTATGAGAAGTCCGATCTTTTACACTTTGAATTCCATCAAAGGTAGGCCGCCTATCCCTCACTGGTTCAATATCCTTCCATTTTTGATCAGCAAAATGAAATGAAATGTAATATCCGCCCACCCCCAAGTCCTCACGCGCAGTGGCTGGCGACTGCGCCCGGCACCATCAATTTGACAGGCAAATAATTCCGAGATGGGAGGGCTTCTTCTGTCGATAACGGCCAAAAAAAACATGTTGCTTGTCAGTGTGGTCGCGACGGCCAACATTGACCGGGCTAGGGTGGAGCTAGGCTAACAGGTACACATCCACCTCACCTCGTCACAACGAACCCCGAGATAACAAACAGGTTACGTTTTGTCTAGGCGCGCACGTAGTCCCAACTTCACCATGGCGCTCGTGAGAGACTGCACCGTTAAATTATAACTCGAGGCACTCGGTTGCAAAACTGATACAGCGATAGGGATATCTCGGAATGGAAGCGGGAAAGTTCGTGAACCTGACGCTGTTTCCTTCCGACCTATCTGCCCTCCCGTTTGCACAGGTTTTTTGTTTTTCTACACCGTGCCACGAATCCCCGCTGGCACTGTCCCGTTGAATCGATGCCGGAATTTCCGGAGGAATTTTCGTGCATGCGGGCACCCGTCCGTGTGTGTTTTCGAGAAGCGTACGTTGGGCCTTGGTGAGGGGCCAATCCACGCCGTGGGTGTATTCAAGTTAGACTTGGGTGCGTGTGCATACTGCTGTCTACTGTGACACACACACGTGCCAGTGGAGCGGGCTCGAATGCAGATCGTCTCGGTCATCGGTCAATGAAATGCGTAATTTGTACGTTTGTATCAAGTCCCGCACCGCACCGCAGCGCGGGCCGTAGCCTGCATGTTAAGGGCGCGATAAGACGAAGAGGGTAGGGGGGAGAAGACACAAACCCATATGGACCGGATCCCGTTCGTCCTCGGGGCATTCCAACTCACTAAATAGGAGAGGCACCCTGAGGAGGGGGTTGCCGCCACCCCGCCCTCTCGCTAGGGCCTCGTCATCCGTTTTTTTCTCCAACGGAGGTCCCCCAAATTAATCACTGCAACCGAGACTCTCGGCATCTCAGCGGCGGCTATCGTCATTATCATAGGTCTCGGTTGGGTGGTACCACGGCCTCTTGCTGACTTTACCCAATACGATACCGCGGGTGTTTTTCGTCGTCCACCGTTCATTGTATGATTCTATTTCCTTTCCCTAGGCACTGGGAAATGGTTTGGAGCGGGGTTCTCATCTAAAATAGACAACAGCATGATAAGTAGATATACATGCGACCAGACATTCATGTTGCCAGTGATAGAAGCTTGAACACCGCTACCGCCGCTGGACGAGAACTCTATTTCCTTTCCTACTTGATTTTACTCACATTACAGACCTATCTTTTGAAGCTATTGCAACCGTTTACCGGTATGCTTCTCCCGTGAGGTAATGAACACATCCCCAAAACTTTGGTGGACATAATTAGCCAAGAGAGTGGAAATACTTGAGTCATGTGCGCGCAGTGATCATTGAACTTGAAGTCCCCCACAAGTTTACAACTAGCCTAGAGGTTGTGCGTCTTCAAGTTGGTGGTGTGCTATAGCTAGCAACGACGGAGACTCCACGTCAAATGCAAAGTTTATTCTAACGGCATGGTTCTTCCCTTGAACTTTTTTTTTCGACACCTAACTTTCATCAGACCTTTCCAGAGGCACTCTCAGATGCTGAAGCAGGTGCTCGGACGATTTTTTTTAAACACCGCATGATGCACTGCCGTCTACCTTCAGGCATGATGTCAGGTTGCTTGCTCTGCTGATATTTCACAGACTCCAGTTATCTGGCGATCGTCGACAGGACCCTTGCGCCCAGAACAACCTAGTCCATTTGTCACCCAGTTGTCGGGTTGGATCCTGCCACATCAACTAATAAGAATAAAGAAGACCAGCCACTATCTGACTATCTGATCTTCTGGACCACGAGTCAAACGATGGGTAAATCCATTCTTCCCTGTCCCCCCTCGCTCTTCATTTTTATTTTTTGCCTTGGCTTCCCCTAATTTTTTCCCATCGCGTCTATGCGTTTGCCGTGTCTATGCCGTGTCTCATTCGTTCTTCTTTGTCAGATATATGGGGATTGTCCCCTGCACGTGCGCAGCGCGAAGGCATCATGAGAACGACGCAGACAATGTCAAGTTGGCTCAATGACCGAGCGCTCCCGAGTCTCGAGCAGCCCACGCGTGGGTGCCGGTGGGGACTAATCGAGGCATCACCTGGCTGAGTCCCAAGCCCGATGCACGGCGACTCTCTTTTCACCGCCGATTCCCCTGTATTCTTTCCACATCTTCCTTTCCCCCTCCCCTTCATCCTTCACCCATTTTCATTCCACCCCATTATGGCGCGCTCGAATCGAGATTCTATCTCACACTAGGCTCGCGAAATGCTACGACCCTGCACGATTCGATCTTGGATTTATCTTTTCTCTATGATCTCCTACGCCTCCGGGACGAATCACCACATGCATTCACTCGTTCATTTTTTTTTCTCGTTCTCAAGGACGTCAGATCGACTGATGCCGTGTACAAGAAAAGACATCGTCTTCAGGAGTAATGGCGTCGATCAGCCCTGGTCGATTCAATTCATTTCGCCAACTTGGCTGGATGATAAATCCTCTGGTTTCTATTGGGTGCCGTGGTATTGGTTCTGGCTCATCGACGCGATCTCGTCGTCGTCAATAGAGTCCTCTACTAGGTCTTCGAGCTTGCGCCACCTGCCCTGATCATTTCCTATGATCAGGGGTGAAGGGGTCATTGCGACAGTGGCGACTGAGTTCCCTCAGGCTATCCCCAGGTCTCTCAAAACTCCCGGTTGTATGTTGTCTGAAATGACTTGTGTAACCATCATTCGGATCTCTATGTCTAGTCGGGGCGTTCGACGGGACGTTACACAAGTCCGTGGCGCATCCAAGAGTTTTCTCTGCACTCAAGGAACTGCCGGCGTTGATGCTTTGTTTTGATGCTCATTGTGGAGATGGCCCGCTCGATGCAGCAGGTGGATTTCTCGGGGCCGCCTGCACCCTGTTGGGCATGGTGTGTACGTCCTCGTGTCACATCTCCCGTCGCATCTGACACAAACTTGTACTAGTATCCCTCCCCTCGTCTCGTCATGGTGAAAACCTTTTCTCGGATTGTTAATTTATAACGTACGCAGATCGTGCATCGAAAAAGGGGCGATAATAAAAGGAAAGGCGGCATACGCAGGGCGGCTTCCGTGCAAGCATGCGTTCATGCAGCGATATCTCGAGCACGGAGCTGACAGGTGCCAAATCACTTGTACGGGTCGCTCGTCCAGCCCTTCCAGCCCAACCTCAACCCTTTTCCCCTTTTATTTTCCCCCGCCTTACCCCGCCTCGCCCGGATCATCAAGTGGGATCGACTATTCCATTCTTGGAGAGTGCCGACGCCCCAAATACGGCGGTATCCAATACAAAGCGTATTATACCCTTCGGAGCAACCCCTGCATACATACGTAGTACGAGGACATTGGATCATTGCTTGCGGTAAAATTCTATTGCTTTCGATGCTTCTGCCGAAGGCGTAACGCAACGCTGATGCGGCGGCGGCTGCCAAGCAGGCTAATGCACTGCCTCGTTGCCCCCCTTACTTGCCCCTTTTCCTTTCCGTTCCGGAGCCCCGGTCGGGTATGGAGAAACGTGGTCAAAGTATTCGGAGGTACGATCATCACCTCTCTTTCCTTCCCCTTCTGCTTCGTTATGTGATTTTTATTTCCGAGTCTTATTCCGTGGAGTTGACATCGCGAGCGGCGATCGAAAACGGGTCGACGGGAGAAGCACGAGCGCACCGCATCGGAGGGCGAGACCGTACGTTTATGTTGCATTGCCAATAGTTCAGTCCGATACAAGCATCATTATTAATCTAGTGGCGCGGTAGACTCGGAGAAACCCAACGAGCTAGTTCCACTTAGCGATCAATCAAAGCATTCATGGTGACTGTCACGCGAACGCGCTGGTTCGCGAGCTAGTGGGCAGTGCTGAATTGAATTGATTAGTGACATGGCTTGGGGCGTCGATGCTACGTGTACCGCGATGCCCGAACGCGGCGGAGTTCCGAAGGGGAGGAGGAAGAGAAGCGGGAAGGAGGGTGGTCTGAAACTATAGCTCCGACGGGTCTGAAGATCTGACGCGTCCATAGGTCACTGGCAGTCGAACGAACACGCGTAACGATTAAACGATTGCATGCATTGTATTCCCACGGCGACGCATCCCTACTTTCCCTCGAACACATCAGACTTGACTAGGAGTCTATCAGTCTTTCAGCCTGAGTGCAGGCTGCGCGTCGTCACTGTTGCGGTGGTCGACCAAGATGACGAAAGGCGGCGAGGGTTCCCCGCGTCAGGGCGACCGTTCTGTCGTCATCCCTAGTACCTACCACTAGCGCATAGTGGTCCCGGGCCAGGGCTTGGGGCCATGCCCTGGCCCGACGGTTGCAGCACTTTTTGGTACGAGGATCATATCTGCACCCGCGTTGACATATTGATAGACAGGCCGCCACTGGCGCGAGTGGGCCTCGCGGGTCACTGAACTGCCGGCGAGCCAGCGGCACGCCCATCCGTCCCTCTGTCTACCCGACGGACGACCGACCGACCGACCGACCGACCAATCGAACGGTTCGTTGATCAGAATCGTAACCATAACCGTAACCGATCATAATACGGTCCCGCCACATATATGATGCATATCATCACACTTTCAGAGTGCGCGGCCTGACGTGCCCTGGCGTAGCGTGGCGTCGTCGCGAAGCAACGCAGACGCAGATGCAGCGACGACAAACAACGGTGCCAGTAAGTAGGAGCCTGAAGGAACCTCCACAAACTTGAAGTTAACTTTAGAATGTATATACTTGATCAGTGTGTCCCTTGATCGTCGCCGTCAGGTACACGTCGTCATTTAGGATAGACTCTTGGCTTGACCCTCCGGGAAGACGGAGACCCGCACCTTGAATGGCGGCGGCGGCGTGCATCGACTGACAATGTTGCATGTTTGGACGCCTCTGACGTCGCGCTGCGATTGCAGCTGGCTATACATGTACAAATATGTGAGAGTAAACAACGAATATTGGTAAACCTGAACGTGAACGTGATGGAATATACAGACAGTGATCGGGAAAGGCAAAAACGTACAAATATGACTCAGTGGGGAAAAAACAAAAGACCGCTTGTCGTCATCCCGGACAGACGGAGCGGATACACTCTCATTGTATTCAGGGCCGTGCCGCCGCCATTTTCAAGTCACAGTCGGGCCGCCAATGTATCGAATTTGGTTTTGGTTTTGGTTTTTTCTTTTTCTTTTTCTTTTTCCAAGTTCTCTCCGACGCGCTCTGCCTTTTTGATCTTCTTGAATTCTGTAGTTGTAAGCAGCAACGTGGTGATGCGGATACAGCGCATGCGGGGTTTATAGTCCCCTCGGAGGAGGATTCCGTGTCTAGTAGTCTAGACCCACCTTGAGGCAGCTCCTTTTCTTCCTTTTGATTCATCACAGGAGAAGGCCGAGAAGCACTGCGACTCACAGTAAGCACCGTATGATAATACCATGGCATGAGTGAGTTGGCAGTGAATCATCAATGACGACGTCGACAGGCGCTGTGCCGCTCGGCCGAACCCCCCGACGAATTTAGACTTCGCTTACACCCGTCACGGCACCGTGCGTTCGCGTGTGAACTAACTAACTCGCGCCGCATCCATTCGAAGGCCCGTGTCCGAAATTCAATATTCCGTCCATGGGGGAACGCGGCTTCCAACAATCCGCAATCATCGTCCCGCACTTGTTGAGTATGATTGCGATCGCCACTGATCGTAAGTATGTAGTTGAAACGTTTGATAGCCCATTTTGGGCTACACGATCAATACCCCCGAGACGGGTTTCCCGTGCTGTAGGGGCGACTCAGTCACCGGCTGGCGATCTGGTCGACTTAGGAGCGAGCAATCGTACCTCCTGAGGGCCTCCATCAAGTCACGAAGCCCCTCCTTTCTTACCCCTAGTGGTGGTTTCTCTGTAACAGACTTGACAGCTTGACCGTTGCTCGTTTTTTTCCCCATTCGTATCTATCGCGTGAGCAGTCGAATCGATCCTTCTCTTTTGGTACACTGGCAGGAATTAGGATCTCCTAACACTTCGGAGGAGTTGATAGCGTGTGGCCCTGGCTGGGATCACTTTCAACGAGGTGTGTAAATCATATGAATCCTTCCTACATAATTGTGATGGATTCCACAGCTCATGGTTTGCGCTCGATGATTGTTTGAACGAAGAAGTCAATGCTCATGTCCTAAAATCTTGTGTTCCGAAAACAAGCTCGGCGGTCAAACTCGGAGGCAGCTCAGCCTGGAGCAATCATTCGAAATCATTCGAACCGTTCCGAGTTGGTCTAAGACCATTGGTTTCCTGTCAGAAATAAAAGCGGCCAGGGATGGCAAGGTGGAAAAGGAAATGATGTCTTCCACTTGGACGCACATGCCACGCTATGCCATGCACCCATCCGCGGTCCTCCGAGAGTTCCGTACACGTTGCGTTGGATCCGCCGGTCTGCGCCGCTGTAGCCTAAACCAGACCGAAGGAACACGTTCTCCTATCATGGATTCCTATTTGTTACAAGACAGCAATACACTTCGCAAGAAACTCAACGCCAAGTACAGCTACTCTCGACGTGGATGTAGATTACGCACCGAGCGTAGTACGCGCGCGGACCACGAGCGGGTTTTTCTGTTCACGTCGTGCCCCGTTGTGCCTTAGTCCGCGTGCTCCGACCTCGCTCGCATTAACAAATAAAAATAAAAATACATACTCAACAAAACGCGGTCACAATCGACCTTCAGATCGTTCCCGAGTCCCAGCGAAGAACGATTCGAGGTACACAAAAATAGGGCCACCACCATCAGTACTAGTACTCTGCTGTGAGATGAGCAATGATCTCATCCTTGGCGCGGCTATTTTCTTCCGATCTATGAAGGGGATGTCAGTCGGCTCCCTCGTGCATCCAAAATACATTCACGACGAAGAAACAACAGATGACACGCACTTTCGCAATTTCTCCTGCAAATCATCCCGTTCCGCCACCAGCGCCGCGATACGCTTCATCTTGAACTCTTCCCCCAAAACGAGCGCGTGTCGCTGGCGCTCAAGCCGCTCGACATACTTGCCTGCGTCGAGCTCCCGAAGGTGCTCGAAGAGCGTGTACAGCGCGTGCACGGATTCTTGGGCCTCGGCAAGGTGCGTCGAAATGCGTTCGCCCTCCGTGGGCATCAAAGAAGGGCCTTGGGAGCCGAACGAGGAGAGGGATGTGTGTTGAGATGCGGTTTTGGGCGCATTAGCTTCAGATTTGGTTCCCGCCTTGGACCAGAACTCCACGTCCGATTTGGTCTGTGCAGAGGGTCGATCGATCACCACAGTTGTCGGTTAGTCGTTGCGTACTAGTCAGGGGGTCGCCTACACGCAAAGGAAGAATGAATGACGCACCTCGGGTGCGTCGACGAGTGCGTCCCACCCGAGACAGGCGCGTTCTTTGCCTTTGTTCCGCGTCGGGGTGACGGGTTCGGGTCTCGAACTGCTGCTCGCAGCCGGGGGGAGCGCCTCAACGCGGTTCGCATGCGGTTTCGCGGCGGATCGCGGTGGGGTTAGCAACGCAGACGAAGACGTACCACCGTAAATAGTCGTGGACGGAGGTTTCTTGGGCGTGGACGGCGCTGTGCCGGATTCGGATGATTGGGTGGGGGGTAGGCCGAGAAAGCTGTATCGCTTACGGGGAGGCTCGGCTTCTTGCTCGATCTTCATAGCCGTGCTGTAAGATGCGGGCGTGGACACGGAGGCAACTGGGTCGTGCTGCAGACCGTCTGTGAACTGGAGTACATCATCCTGCTCAGGGGTGGGGAGCAGCGGTTGTGAAGATGTCAGGTCTTGATGCCGAGCGCGTAAGCCTGCTTCAATAAGTTCAAGACGCCTCTTTTTGTCTGGGGTGACGCGGTTCCGTGTCG
The DNA here is from genome assembly GCA_038091855.1 of Leccinellum luteum. Classification (NCBI taxonomy): domain Eukaryota; kingdom Fungi; phylum Basidiomycota; class Agaricomycetes; order Boletales; family Boletaceae; genus Leccinellum; species Leccinellum luteum. Next base: position 6,709 of record JBBPPG010000179.1, on the reverse strand, counting down.
GGGTAACACTCGGCTTGCTATCCCGAGCGTCCGTGGGCGAAGGACATTTTCGTTTTGGAAGGGTGGATTGTGGAGTAGAGAGGGTGCGGGAGGCTTGTGCGGGCATCATGGAATAGGAGGCGGTGTGAGACGGACGCTTTGCTGGTAATCTGATAAGGCATCAAATGTACCCAAACAGAAAATGGCGTACCGAATATAGGGTCGTCTGTCCAGTCTGGTTTAGGGAGGTCGTTATGATCAGCAGGAAGAAACCGAAGGAAAGGGGGGGGTAAAGTGCTGACAAAAAAAACCGCAAGATTCAGGTCTACTGCATTTGTAGAACTCGCTATTTTACGGGGAGGATGAGGAATCTGAGACGAAAAGGGTTTTGACGCCATGTGACATACCGGTTTGGATTAAGGGCCGAGTGACTCATGAGCCTGTTGACCTGTTCGCCATGATGGCAACGAACTATTCCATCTGGACCGAGAGGGCTGGTTGACTGGATTCTTGGGGACATGGTTGTACCAAAGGCGTAGGTCGAACTTGAACTTTAAGTTGGGCATTCTGGTCAACAGTCACGTGATTCAAGCGAATCGGAAGCAGAAGCATTGAAATGTTGGGGTGCACATTGACCACGGGATGTATCGATGAGTCGTGAAAGGCACCCTCGGGCGAATGTCGTGATACGAGCGTGTGTGAAAGGCGTATTGATGCGCTCTGTGAATTCATTGAGCTTGGCTGGACACCAACATTTATTTATTTGTTTGGATGCCACGTGACAAAGGATCTCAGATTCTTGATTACGACGACGATGGAGTCGATTCAAGTGAGGACGAAATACATCGAGCCTGCCGAGGCTGGTCTGCCTGCGCTCGCAGTGCAGATCATGCGATTGGTGGACTCGTACATGATCTGGGTGGGTATTACGGAGGAGACGGCAGAGACGGTGGCGGATGCGCCAAGGGGAGGAATGCTGTGCAAGGACTGGGCGTGTGCGATGCCACCCGCGTCCGGAAGCGCGGTGAGTTTATGGGTTACGCGGAGACGTGCGGGTACTGAGCGGTCTTGTCTTGCCATGGCAGCAAGCAGGACCTGCGACGACGCTGTACCGGACGTTCGGGTCTGACGTAGCATTTTCAATGGCTCAGCGACTGGGTGGGTGTGATTGATTGATTGATACTAATAATAATAAGTAACGACACGACCTGCAGCGAAACGTGTTGGCCAGCCTGTATTTCTCTCTGTCGACGTGGGGGTGGCAGGACTAGTTATGGAGGCTGAGCGGGGGGTGGTGTTGAGTCTGTCGGAGATGGCAGATACTAATACTTAGTTGTCACTTCTTACTACACTTTGAACCGACCCTGAACCGACACACTGCTCTTCCTCGTCGTCGTCGTCGTCGTCGTCGAGCATGTCCGAGCCAGAACTCGCTTACATGACAAACGCAAACGACGACTTTGATCTTCCCCGCTGGCAAACTCAGGCCCATCTCGAGCCCCTCTCGTCTTCAGCTCAAGCTGCCCAAGCCGCAGCTCGAGCATCCTACATCTACCCTGCACCACCACCACCTCCCCCACCACCTCCCCCACAGTCACTAGCAAACCCACCGCAGCGTTTACAGCCCTTACACCACTCCCCGAGCTCGTCCAGACAGCCCCGCATCGCTCATCTCCTCGATCAGGACACTCAGCAGCCCATCTCTCCCTCGTCCTATCTTTCGGGCGCACTCAACCAGCTCTCACGCAGCGCTTCCCTCGGTGCCAACGCATCCGTCGCAGCCGCAGCTCGCGCTCGTCGTCACCATCAGCCGGATGATCTTGAGGGCGCGTTCAACGTAGACTCCCAGTCCTCCTCCACGAGGCACATCCCTTCATCTCAACATCCACCTCCCCCAAATTCCCTCTATCCGTCTGCAGTCTCCTTCCATCAGCCCAATCAATCATCCTCCACCACTGCCTCCGCACCCACCAACGCCGTGTCCCCCGCAGCTCCAGAGCCATACTCAGACATGTATTATAACGCCACTGGCGGCGCTCTTTCCAAACGGTCACACCCCCAACACGATCCTACTACCCGTTCTGGTCGATCGCCCATGCGTGCTGGCAACTCCCTCCTCGATCCCTATCAACAGCAGCCTCAATACTCTCCCACGACTACCCCATCCTATCTTTATGCATCTTCCTCGGAAGCGCACAGAGGAAACCCGTCCTCCAACTATCCATCCTCCCACAATAGATCCCATTCACAGACGAAGCAGGAAACATCAACTCCACCCATAGGGACGCCCTTTTCGTCCCAAAGCGTAGCCCAGGCCGCTTATGCTGGCTATGCTATGGAGTCCTCCAGTCCCCAGCCCCCATCACACCAAAATCAATCCCATCTCTCCGCACAGGTCCCTCTCAAAAACTCCTCCTCATCCAATCCCAGCACCCCCCTCTCGTTCACCCATCCTCAGAGTCCCGCAAATCAGTATTACTCTCAGGACCAACCCATGCTCGTCGACCCCGCACCGCAACACCGTCGTCGTGCTTCTGGCTTTAGGAGAGTTCGCGATAGTAGAGACTTGCGACCTTACGTCAATAACCATCCTACTGGTAGACGAGTAGATGCCAGCGGCCTTGTGTTATCCGTATGCACCTCGTTTCCTGCCCTGCATCGTGCTGATGGACCGTCCTTCTTTTCTCTCCAGCCCTTGCGCCAACTAACCATAAATATCGTGGATACGTATCATATTTGCAATCCCCAGTTCCGATATGAATCAACACACAACCCCCGTCGCGTACTTACAAAGCCCAGCAAGCCCGCCCATAACGACGGCTACGACAACGAGGATTATGACTATATCCTTTACGTCAACGACTGGCTGGGGAACGAGGATGGTCACAAGTGCGTCCCCTTGCGTCCATTCATTCATTTCATTTTTTCAGCTCTCACGGACAGCCGTTACCTCATCCTGGATATTCTCGGTCAAGGAACATTCGGGCAGGTGGTCAAGTGTCAGAACATGAAGACCAACGAGATCGTTGCCGTCAAGGTGGTCAAAAATAAACCGGCATACTTTAATCAAAGTATGATGGAGGTCACGATTCTGGAATTGGTACGTACTCCCCATCCCCATCCACGGCACGGTTTTTGAATTCCCACTCTAGCTCAACAACCAATGTGATCCGGGGGACGAGCATCACATCTTGCGATTGCGAGATTCCTTCATTCACCGAAACCATCTTTGTCTCGTCTTCGAACTTCTTTCATCAAACCTGTACGAACTCATCAAACAAAACCAGTTCCAAGGCCTGAGTACGCAACTCGTCAAGGTCTTTACTGCTCAGCTCTTGGATGCCCTCTCTGTACTCAAGGATGCACGGCTGATCCACTGTGATCTCAAACCGGAAAATATCCTCTTGAAATCGTACGTTGGGTCCCTTTTGTCGAGCACAGATTTGGCTCACCTCTACTTAGGCTTCAATCACCCCAAATCAAGGTGATCGACTTTGGGTCTGCGTGTCACGAACGACAGACAGTGTACACTTACATCCAATCGAGGTTCTACCGATCGCCAGAAGTTATCCTTGGCATCCCATACACGTCCTCCATCGACATGTGGTCTCTGGGTTGCATCGCGGTGGAGCTTTTCTTGGGGTTGCCGCTGTTCCCGGGAACAAGCGAGTATAATCAGATTACCCGGATAGTTGAAATGCTCGGGTGGGTGGCCGTTCCGTTTCTCTGGGTTCGCTCCGCACGTGTTCTTTTCATTTTACGTTGGTTGTTTCGCCCTCGTACCTCGTCCCCGCGGGTTCGATGGGATGCCTTGGATTACTGATAGCTAACGACAACCTCGAACACAGGATGCCTCCTACCTACATGCTGGACATGGGGAAGCAGACGAAACAATTCTTTGATTCTTTTGTGGACGTGTTCGGTCACAAAAAGTACCGACTCAAGACGCTTGAGCAATATTCGCGAGAACACAACGCGAACGAACAACCCGGGAAACAATACTTCAAGGCGACGACGCTACCAGAGATTATCAATACTGCACCGATGCCGACGTTCAAGTCGTCGACTCGGCAGGGACAGGAGATGGAGAAAGGTGCGATGACTTCCTTTTTTCGCCGCATGGTGCCCGGAGAGAGCCTCCTATTCTGCGTAATCATTCATATCCGTGTAAATCTGATCCCACATGATAGAACTCAACAACCGAGCGTCGTTTATCGATTTCTGTCAGGGTTTGCTCAACCTGAACCCGATCGAACGATGGTCTCCCCAACAAGCTAGAATGCATCCCTTCATAACCGGCGAAAAGTTTACAAAGCCATTCCAAGTAAGTCCTGCACCTCGAGGTGTCCAGATACTTGTTCTTTTCTGCATACCAACTCGGGATCCATCTGACGTCCCTTTGATGACTAGCCGAATGGACCCGCCCCTCAGATCTCGTCCTCGTCCAGTTCTTCGACCGACCCCAAACGGCCGTATGGCGGTCTCGTTCCTTCACAACCAAAAGGTACCAGGGCTTACCAAGATGCGGCGTCGTACAATCAGCACCTTGCGCAGCACCAAGCGTACACCGCACAGGCACAAGCGGCGTCACAAGCTGCCAACAATGTCTTCCGTAATCCGTACATGTCGGGCCAACAAGGACCTGGGGGACAACAACAAACTCAAGCACAGCAGCCTCCACCGCCTGCGGGTGCGACATACCAGGGTGCAACGGAGGCGCCCCCCGCGTACCCACCACAACAGCCCCCACCCCCACCGCCGCCTCAGCCAGCGCAGCACGCATACGCGTCGCAGTCGGGCGCAAGCGCGCAGATTGCGGGACAGATGGGAGGCACGTCTGCCTACCCTCCTGGCGGCACGGCTGGCCTGAATGTTCCCGGCCTGTTAAACCCGAACGCGCCTCCGGCGAACGCGACGTCGAGCTCGTACTATTCCAATGCGACACACCCGACGACTCACGCACATGCACGCATACGCGCGAACACGATCAACCACAGTGACGTGATTCCGCCTGCATTAGCGCGGCTGCAGCACATGAACCAGGACGTGATCGCAGGGCGGAACGCGCTGACGCCTGTCTTGAACCGAGACGATGCAATGCGGGAGTGGGAGAGGCGGCAGGCAGGGAAGCCGCCTGCTGCGCAGCCGTACCCACAGCTGGAGTATTTGCAGCAGCAGGCAGAGCTCGCTGCTGGTGCGTGGTCTACTGGGTCCGGTGGAGGTGCTGGTGGTGGTGGCGCGGGAGGACGATACCAGGCTCCGCCATCCAAGTTGTCGCATTCGTATCAACCGACGATCATCGTCGACGACGAAGGTCGACGGGAGGCGGTCATGTCGAACGTGCGGTCGGCTGCGAGGGGCGATGGGGGGCCAGGTGCTGGGTATAATCCGGTGGCTATGGTGACGAGTCCTGCGCAGACATACGCGACGGGGCTAGGTGGAAGTGGTGGGGGTGGAGGCGGAGGTGGTACGACAGGCGGCATTGGAGGTGGCACTGGTACGACTGGTGGTGCAGGTCCTGGCGCTGGCGGTGGAGCAGGAGCAGGAGCAGGCGGCGCGGCGCGGTACGCAGCGACGTTTGCGCAACAACAGCAACAGCAAGCGTCTAATTCTCCATTTGACGCGGTCGGGCAGCGGACGGACATTGGGACGTTGTACGTTCCGTTGCAGCCGGAACAGTACCAGTCATATGCAGCGGGCCCAGGGGGAGGTGGTGGCGTTGGCGTGGTCGGGCCCGTGCGAACGACACAAGGGGTGGTGAATGTGCCGCCTGGTGTTGGTACGCAGGGGACCGCTGCTGCTGCGTTCTACGGTGCTGGCGCGCCGGGAGGACGGAACCCGTTTTCTGGGGGTAACGTTTCAGAAGGCGGAAGTGGGGGACAAGGACAAGGGGGGATAAGTACCAAGGAAGGGAGACGGTTGAGCGGAATGGATATCTGGTCGAGGTGATTTTTGGAGAATGGAGGCGGGGGGTGAGTTTGAATCATTAACCTTTTTCTTTCATCCATTGTGTTGTCGGTGATGATATCCGTTACTTTCTCCTCTCTTACTCTTTCACCTTGCGGGTTGTTTTCAGTCACTGCCCGTGTTGTCCCCTAGTACCTCCCCTTGGCCTTCTTCTCAACTCCCTTCCGAATAATCCTCTATAATCCTAGTCGCTAGTGATTCTCGCACACCTACCAACGTATGTATTTCACCTGCGCACGACGACTGCTTTCCCAACCATTTCATTTTCTTTATTTTCTGTTTCCACACCAAGAGCAAGAATGACGACGCCAAGTCTCAGTCCGAGGTGATCAATTACATGAAGGGCGAACTTGAATGAATCATATATTTATCATGCCTTCCCTTCAATGAGGCGCTTGACCATCCCTACCAGGTTTAGAGCTGTTTTTTAATGTTCGTTGCTTTCTGTGCCGCGGTTATTTTTCCATCTCGCCGTTCTACTCCTTCCTGTGTCTCGCGTTGCATTGACGATGTCACGCAGCATCTCCTGCTTGCAGGGGCTGCGACCGAAAAACCAAAGTGTTCGGGTCGGCTTGTAGCCCCCGCCCGCGAACGACAGGGGGCGAAGCCAGCTCGCACTACATGGCATATATTAGAGATTTACACATCAGCCAGCCTTGGTGCTGCGCTCCAGGACCACGAGGAGGTGAGCGATCGTTTCGTCGAGTCTGTCGTTGTATTCGGGATAACGAATGCCGAACGCATATAAACAAGGCATCGCGAT
>JBBPPG010000178.1:0-40072 GCA_038091855.1 Leccinellum luteum | reverse complement strand
GGTACAGAACTCAATGTAATGCTGTTTAATCTCTTCATTCCCCTCTTTCTAGTTACATATTCTCTTGAGTCATTCATGCATCATAATTCACACATCGGATCATATACAGTCAATATTTCTGTAACTTATAGCGAGTGGTACATTGATTAGTACAGGTTCCTGTCGTACCAAAACAAGACGTGTCACGACATAGTCACACCACGTGATGTTGGTAGAGTATGAACGAAAGCTATCTTACCAACTTGTGACATTCCCTAATAATACATAAGTACAACACAAATACTACACCAACGAATGTACTCACCGCTCGACCTAAGTGCCCGGTTGAAGGGTGCAACCTCCAGGCTCGTATCCACAGCCGGGCCCGTTGATACGACCTCCTCAGACTCGGACTCGGTAGTATCCATCAGTCCCGTCACTCGCGCTGCGATCTCCATCGAGTATGCATCCTTGCGACACGACAAGCATTGTCCAGCGGGCATGTATGTCACCCCATCCGCAGAGAGCATACTCATCTGGGACGCCGTTCTATTCGTACACAAAGGCGAGTGATAACGATCCACGCTCAAAGTGACCAAGCCAACTCGCTCTTTCTCTCTCTCTCTCTCTCTCTCTCTCTCGTGCTCGCATGTGTTTTCTCCAGGAGACTACGCAGGCTCCGTCCTCAAGTTCGTCATTATGTTCCCCGACAACTATCCCGATCGACCTCCTACGGTGCGCTTCGTGACCGACGTATTCCACCCGCTTGTCGCGAGTCAGACGGGGATGTTTAATCTAGCGGCGCGATTTCGACCCTGGAGGTGAGCATCCCTTTGGGCCGTTGCAGCCGTTTGGCGTTTTGTGTACGGCAGCAGATTGACGAGTATGTACTCTACGTGTTGCACCGGTTCTCTGCAGACCCAAGGAGCATCGCATCCACCACGTGCTGTATTTTGTAAAGACGGCGTTCAAGGAATGTGCACTAGAGAAGCTGAACGAGATGGACGTGATGAACAAGGAGGCCTTCAAGTGCGTGTCGTCTCTCCTCGTTACCTCTCGAGAGTCTGAGTCCGCTCACGCACATTTTCGACCAGGTTGTCAGTGTCTCGTTTCTTTTATCTCGTGCTGCATCTCTCATCGGTTTCTCTATATAGATTCACGGAGAACAGGTCTTCTTTTGCGGCCCTTGCACAACAATCCTCGCAGTTGTCGCAGTCGCCGAGTGCTCTCCACGATATTCCAAGTTCGAGGAAGGCTTATTCGTTTCGCTTTGCCCCGACGAGAACAGAGCAGGTTGACAGGGTACTTGAAACACTTTCAATCAAAGCACCCTCCTCGAGCGATCGCCATGGGAAGCGATAGTTCCTTAATGTATTATCTGTTTGCCATAGAACTAAGAGATTTCAAGCCGTATGTCCGCTTGGACTTGGTAACGCAAGCGTCGAATTGGTCTTGGAAAAGGAAACAGGATGCGTCGGATCCATCTCTAGTCACGCAAACAGCACTCAATATTCAATCTCGATGAGCTACATAGCCTGAGCTTTCACGTTCTTAATTGCGATCCATCGACAATGTCCATTATTTGGCATCCACAACCATAAATATCGAGCACATTACTGGTGGTAGTAGACATAGCTCTATCGTTGCTCTACTCTAGCATTTCTAGCATTTCTATGCTGTCCCTGGATCGTGTCTCCAAACTATTGGCCAGGATCGTCGCTGCTGTTGTCATTTGCGTTGAACAGCCTGTCGTTCAGGCGAGGCACCGTACCAACATAAGGAGTGTCCGTGCCGGTGTCATCGTCCTGCTTTCACAACGTAAATATACTCGTGGTCCTCGGGCGAGAATGTTATTGAAATACACACCTCCCTGACCCTTCCAAAATGCTTGGAAAGCTTCTCGATTACCAAACTGTACGGCAAGTGCTGCGTCAATTTCCTGAAATTGTTCTGTCAGCCATCGCCCGCTCCGGCAGCTCTTAAACTAATCACCGTCGGGGCTGAACATTGAGGGAATGCCGGGCATCCAACGTGGAGTCGAGCACATTGGAAGAGTGAGCGCCCTCGCTCACGGATAGCTTGATAGAGTACTCTTTGTCAGAGTTACTACGGCCAAAGTTCCTCTCATAAAGCTCGAACCTAGAGCAAAAGGAAAAACGATGAGAAGTTTAGAGGATATAGGAACGGAACGACGAACGTGATGTGCGACTGTATCGTGCGTCATTAGTTCTCCTAGTCCTATGCTGAAAGCTGGGAGACACGCACGCAGTAATCCAATTCAGGGATCCGTCTGTTGGCTATCGGCAGTCCAGACAGTAAAACGAGGTTGACGAGCGTATGGATATGGCTCTCCTTTGTAAAGTACAACGTGACAGAACTCCCTCCATTATTGCGAGCAAGTTCGAGATCTTCAACGACCTTTCGAAGCAGAGGAAGCGAAGTCAAGACCCCTATCTCTTCTCTGGATTCAGGAGTAAAAGGAAAAAGTGTTATGGAGTTGGCAAAGTGAACATCGGGATAAACGTACTTTTCATCAGGATCTATGCCGTACTCTTGGGGGGCGACTAGGTCGAAAAGCGCCTTTGCGCGACCATACAGCTCGTGGAGCTTGCGATCTTGCGCCTGGTTCTGGTCTGGCCCTTGCCCAGCATGCTCGTCAAAGATTGCAAACAAAAACTGCCGATGGTGAAGAGCGCAATATTTTATGGTGTCGTATAGTTCAGAGACCTGGAATAAGGCATCCTAAGCAAACAGAAGACCGTGAAACGGGCTGGGATGACATACACGGGATGGATCAAACTTTTTCTGTTCAACGTCGCAAAAATCTTCAAACAGCTTCTCCCAACGTTCTCGGAAGAGCCAGGGCTCATCACCGCAACACCTGGGAGGCGCGGCTTATAAGAGTAGGTTTCTCTGTATACATATAAACTATCACATACCAGCATTCTTGAATCTTGCCAACGTCCAAAGTTTCAAAATTCTTGCGCATGGTGGCGCGGAACGAACTCAGGAGTTCGATCACTTCCTGGGTCGCGAGTTAGGTCGCGGAGGTGCGGGATTCATTCGCGCTTACTTTTACGACTTCAACTGGCTCTTTCTTCATGCTCTTCGGCCATGTGAGTTCTGGTCGCTTCTCGGGTTCACCAGGCCTGAGCAATATCTTGAGCCGTTTCTTGACGTCATCCATGAGATCCTTTGCAGCATTCGAGTCATCTAAAAGGTCCTTGCGGATGACAAGAGCAGGAGGACCTCCATGAGAATTTAAACCGTTCTTATCGTCCTGAGAAGAGCGGGAAGATATGGAACTAGCAGAGGAAGAGGGGACATAATTTGACTGATTATCGGCCAGAGCTGCAGCGAATATCTCTGCAGAGGCAATAACGCGCCTCTCTGATGAAGTGTAGATCTATGACGTAGGGTTAGGAGATATGGCAATTTCGAGGCTATCCAAATGTAAAGGTTTACCGTGACATTCTGCAGGGCGTCCTTGTCTACGCGAGAAAACATAAGCTACTCGGGGTGCGGACAGCTGGAAGAATAACCCACTCATGATGGAAAGGTCTTTCTTCATATTCTCGCCGAGATCTCTAGACTGGTATCTTGCCGAATGTGTGAACTGCAGATCGCAGCTATATTTGCACAAGGGGGGAGTCAGACAAGGAAACGAGAACTTACCTCACCACCCCATTTGAATACCAGAGTTAGTTTGGTTAATTTCCGTGGTTGACCGGCCTGCCGTTTGGAATATACGGGCTTGAGCTGCATCTTCGTTCCTGGTAGATCAATCTTGCTGAAAAGAGCATTACTCAATTGCGTAAGCTTCGCAAGATAATCGCCGTCAGCTCCAAGGGACTTGGCCTCCTCCACAGCTTTCACCACCAGGTTCAGTTGCTTCCGTTCTCGGAGTATGATTTCTTCCTTCTCTCCGTTCAGCAGGCGGACGAAAGGCTGGGTCCAGACATCGCCAATCGGGAAGTTGAATTTCAGCTTTTGCTTGGGGGTGCGATCTGCATGTCGGAAAACGGTCACGTTCGCCTTTAGGCGCCAACTTGCGGACTGGGAAACACTGTCTGCTGGAGGTAACGGACGATCTATGGAAGACGAAACGTGTATGCAGAGAGAGGCAAGAATTTCTGCTGCTTTATCTGGTCAGTAGGTAATCGCCGTCATAAGTATGTTGGTACGATAGTGATGAGCTGGCAGTGCCTGACCGTAATATGACTCGTTGCCCTTGACAAAGCTCCATCCATTTACGTCAATCACTTGGCTAGTCTGACCGCCCCGGCATCTTAGCATATCGAAACCACAGACGTTCTGACCAAACGCTTGGCATATCTTGGAAGCGTACGATTTCTCTTGTTCGCTGAGATGGGTGATAAAGCTACGAGGAAACGGTGGGTAAGACGGGATAGGAACGTGAATGATATGGGCATACCGTATCTCTTTGCCTTCTGTGTTTCTGCGGACGACGCCGTCTACGACGGGAGACTTGCGAGTTTCTGCGTGGAAATAGTCTGCGCCAACGGTGTAGACCTTGATGTCCTCTGAGTTGTCGACATCGATGAACTGTTCGTAGATGTAGGAGCCATCCGTTCGAGGGTAATTCAGGTTCGGATCGAGTTCGCTGGACTTGTTTCCAACCTAGACGGAGATGAAGGAAAGGCAGGGGAAGGAAAGGGAGGCGGGCGAACCTTCCTGAACAATCGACGACCACCGCCACCGCGAAAGTAGATGTACACGTTGTGGTCCTCGCCGCTGACGGGTTTCTCCACAAAAGGTTTTTCCAAGACTTTTCCGTCTATGATGATAGCATCACCATCGCTGCGCATGGTCACCTCCGGGGTGACACGAAAATTGCCGAGCTGGATGCCGAGCTTATCGATCATGAGTTGCTTGAGCTCTGGATCGACGCGAGGGCCGCCATCTCGGGACACCTCGAGACGTTGCGGGGTGGGGACCTGGAGATGATCGAGGACGGCGCCAACGAGACGACGATCCCAGAGGAGGGCCTGGGGGGGAAGGTCGTTTATGCAAAAGGGGTTGCGAAGGTTGACATAGGATATGGCCTTGTCGAGGGGAAAGTCTGTAGAGAAGAAGGAGATGAGAACATCGCAACGAGGCCAGTTTTCGACATCTGGAGGGTGTGGTTAAGACGAGAAGCAAAACAAGGGAGGGCAAGGGGCGTACCTTCGTCAAGGATGACCTTGTCTCCGAACACCTTTACTTCTATCGCACCTCGGGACCACTCGACGAGACGTGTAAGGATCTCACGCATCGGCTTCGAGCGGGCCTTTATGTCCATGGCACATATGCCGAGAATGACTGGTGGTCGTGGCTCATGGAATTGCGGAAAGTCAGAGTGCGAGGCGATAGAAGAGCGAGAAGAAGATCTCGTTATAATCGAACTCGAACGAGGGGACGATTGATCCGCGGATCCGAGAAAAGCGGATATGCGCGACTGCCTCTCCCGTGACGATTGCATGAAGAAGAAAAGTGGCACAGCCACGGGTGGTTTCAGATAGCGGCGAGGCATTTCTGCGTAGACTCGGACAGCTGGCAATTCTGCTGGACCACCGGTTTATGAGACGATTTATATTTTTACTGATTCGATGCCCACGGTTCAGGTGGCGCGCACCACAGCGTTTCCCAACCAAGTCTTCACTGCCAGGCCAGGTACGGGTGCCTTGGATGGCTCAGCTCGCACGAATCCCCCTTCCCAAAACGGAAGTCGGAACTGTTAGGCACAAATACATATGACTCTGAGGCATTTGTGCGCCAGATCATCGACGCGTGATTCGTCATATCAATTGACCTCTCCCCAGGGAGGCATTTTATGGATGATTTCATGGGGCTTTATATATTCGATTAGCCCAGATGGCTATCATTCAGCCTGAGACAGCATGCACTCCACCATCTCAGTCTCCAATATTCACTGCGCCAGGTACGCACCCGTCTCCGTACTCGGATGATCACCCACCCCTCTTTTCAGTTGTGTGCGCACCATACAACACACCCTCTTCGCCCTCCAGCCCGCCCCCCTCTCCGTCGACGTCTCCATCGTTCATCACACCGTCTCGCTTCACCACCCCTCCGACCTCCCGCTCGCCCGCATCCACGCTGCTCTCGTAGACGCAGGCTTCAATATGCTCGACGACTCGGCTTCTCCCACCAGAAGGCGCTCCAGGCATGTCCAGCAGTGTTCGCTCTGCCAGCACGACGCTCCGGACGTCACCCTGCACAAACTCACCCTGTCCGTCGGCGGCATGACTTGCTCTTCCTGCGTTGCCACTATCAAAGAAATGGTCTCCCGTCTCCCCGGTGTCTCCGAGGTCGTCATCGATCTCCTCAGCAACTCCGCCACCGTCTGCGTCGAAAACATGGGCCTCGTCCCCTCCGTCACGGGCACGATCGATGACTGCGGGTTTCAAGTAGAGCTCGTTAGCGCGGATCCGGTCTCACCTTTGTCTTCCGCCTCCCCTGTTGGTTTGCGTACCACCACCCTCCGCATTGACGGCATGTACTGCCAGTAAGTCCCTGTCGTTGCCTGGGGCTACCATCTCTCACCCTTCGCCACCAGGCACTGTCCCAGAAAGGTCCTGGGCGCACTGCAAAACCTTTCCCAAAAAGTTTTCGTCAGCAAGCCACCCACAGATCACAATGACCCTCTTATCGAGATCTTGTACGAACCTGCCCCTCCTTATTTCACCCTTCGCGATATCATTTCCCGCATCTCCTCTGCAGATCCCGCGTTCACTGCATCTCCATACCAACCTCCCACACTCGAAGAGCGGAGCCGCAGCATGCAGCTGCACGAGCAAGCGACTCTCCTCAGGCATCTGTTCGCCACCTTCGTCATCGCGATCCCTACGTTCATCATCGGAGTCGTGTACATGAGCCTCATCCCCCAGGGGAACACCTCCAAGGCATACCTGATGCAGCCCATGTGGAGCGGAAACGCGTCGCGGATACAGTGGTCCATGTTCTTTCTGGCCACACCCGTCATGTTTTATAGCGCGGGACTCTTTCACAGACGGAGCATGAGGGAAATAGTGGCGACCTGGCGAAAGACAAGCTCAACACCAATCATCGACCGATTCACCAGATTTGGAAGTATGAACCTACTGGTAACGTCATCTCCTTCAAATGGCCCCGCGCTCGGTCGCTCACGCTCCGATCTACACAGGTTTCCACCGGCGTGTCTGTGGCATATTTCGCCTCTGTCGCACTCCTCGCGCTTGCCGCATCCCAGCCACCCGCTTCGGACGGAATCGGCGACACCACCACGTATTTTGATTCTGTCGTCTTTCTCACCTTGTTCTTGCTTTGTGGTGAGTGCAAGCCAAATATGGTCAGAGTCTACTCAACTGACCTCCGGTCCAGGCCGGTACCTCGAAGCGTACAGCAAGGCACGAACCGCGGACGCTATCACAGCGTTGGGATCCCTTCGGCCGGCAGAGGCGCTCTTGTTGACCCCCTGCAGTTTGTCCGACTCGGACACGATCGCGTATGCGGGTCGTGATGCGGACGTTGAAAAGGGCGATCCACTCACCGTGACTGCCGGGGACGGCGAGCAAGTCGCCGTCGTCGGTGGGCTAGTGAGAGCTGAAAAGGTGTCCGTCCAACTGCTCGAGGTCGGGGACGTGATCCGTGTCTCGAATGGAGCAACACCGCCATGCGATGGAACGATCGTTTCTGGTGGCGGGACTACGTTCGACGAGAGTTGCCTCACCGGTGAGGCTCGGCCAGTGCGGAAGACGGCCGGAGACCGAGTTTTTCTCGGGACGATCAACAAGGCAAGGGCCGTCGACGTTAGAGTGGACGCTATCGGTGGCGTAACCATGTGGGCGATCCCAATCGTAATCTTCACATCCATGTAAATCTTATCGTCTTTTAAGGTTGGACAACATTGTCCGGACCGTCCGCGAGGGGCAACTTCGGCGTGCCCCAATCGAAAGGATCGCGGACGTTGTCACGAGCGTGTTCGTCCCCATCATCACGCTCCTCGCCATCATCACGTGGGTTGTCTGGTTGGCTCTCGGGCTGACAGGTCGCATCCCTCCCGATTATCTCGACATCCAAGTCGGCGGATGGAGTGCGTGCTCTTTTCGTTTCGATTTCTCGTTCTTTTCGTTGACTGACTGCTCTAGCTGTCTGGTCGCTCGAGTTTGCGATCGCAGTCTTCGTCGTCGCCTGCCCTTGCGGCATCGGTCTTGCAGCGCCAACCGCCCTCCTCGTCGGTTCCGGTCTCGCAGCCAAGCACGGCATCCTTGCACGTGGCGGAGGGGAAGCCTTCCAAGATATGGCGCAGGTCGACATCGTCGTGTTCGACAAGACCGGAACGCTCACCGAGGGAGGTCAGCCCTCCGTCTCTCACTTTGAGGTGTCCTCTCGGACGACGCAGTGGACGTCCAACACTATCCTTGGAATGGCGGCCGAGCTCGAGTCTGCTTCGTCCCACCCGTTGGGCATCGCAATCAGACAATACGCGGGGCAGCATGGGGCATCGCAGTTCAATGCCACCGATTTCGACGAGGTGGGCGGGCGGGGAGTAAAGGCCCGCTTTGGGACCTTCGGCTGCACGGCCATTATAGGAAACGAAGCCTGGATGCACGAGCACGGAGTCGTTCTGGACGATCAAATGACGGCGACCTTGGCCAAGTGGACGACTGAAGCCAAGAGCATCGTCCTCGTCGCGATCGAAAGCGGTAGCCCCGCCGCATTTGTCGTCGCGGCCATCTTTGCTATCGCGGATCCCCTAAGGGAAGAGGCTCCCGCCGTGATTCGACTTTTCAGAGACATGGGCATCGGAACGTGGATGATCTCTGGCGACAACGCGCTGACGGCAAACGCTGTCGCGAAAGCGGTTGGCATTCCAGAGACGAACGTCCTGGCGGGGGTGCTTCCCCACCAGAAGGCGGAAAAGATTGAATGGCTGCAAGCGAACGGTATCAAGCGTCCCGGTTCGAGATTGCAGAGGCTGTTCGGCAGAGAGAGGGTGCATGAGCGGTGCATTGTGGCCATGGTCGGCGATGGCATCAACGACGCACCTGTGAGTCTTCTTTTTCGCCCGTTTTCGATGTCTCAGTGTATTGACGGTTGCTTGAATAGGCCCTCGCTGCGAGCGACGTCGGTATCGCCATCGGCTCTGGTAGTGACGTCGCCATCTCTAGTGCATCGTTCATCCTCCTATCCTCGAACCTCAAGAGTCTCCTCACGCTGTGCGACCTGTCGCAAAAGGTCTTCAACCGCGTCAAGCAGAATTTCGTGAGTATCTCAGGGATATGTAACTTTCGCGATTGCGATTCGCTCACGCAGTGCGTGCAGGTTTGGGCGTTCATGTATAACATTATTGCGGTACCGGTCGCCGCAGGCGTAATCTACCCCGCTGGTCACGCTCGTCTTGCGCCCGTATGGGCGTCGTTGGCAATGGCACTGTCGTGAGTCTCCCTCATCAACCAATGTGTGTAGATTTACGGGTGCTGACCTGTCGTTTTCCCTCTTCCCCCCCTGGCAGCTCCGTTTCTGTCGTGCTCTCTTCGTTGTCGCTCAGGTTGTACAAGGAACCCAAAGTGTAAAAGGCTCATTCTTATGTGCTCTCCAAGTCATGTATTCTTAAATGTAGTGTATCGATACATCATGCCAGTGCCGACTGCAGTCAGGACGTCTTCTGTTGCTGCAAAAGTTGGTGTTCCTTCTTGGTGCGATAAAAGTCTGAAAACGACAGCCGAATGCCCAGGAACCGGCAGTCGAGATCGGGGTGAGTTTGAAGCGCAAGCACGATAGACTGTGCAGAGTCGCTAAAGGACGCTCCGTACTCCTTCACGAGCGCACGTATTTTCGAAGGCGATTGAGAGCCCATGCGATCCGGCGGGGCATAGATTCCCTGCCAGAAATGTGAGGCATGCGTGGGAAACGATGATTCAAAAATAGACATACTCTCTGCGCGTCTTTTGCCTGGTCTCGTCTCGCTGATTCTGACAAGCAGTAATGGTAAAAGTTTTCCTGTCGATCATCTGGTCATCGCGAGAAATCTGCGCGCTAGCGTTCCAGACTCACGGTGGCCTCGCGGAACTGCAGGATCGTCTGAAAGACCTCTCGGACCTGGGTGAGCAAATTCTCCTGAAACGGGTGGGATAAGCAAAAAAAAGTGTCGACGGTTCCATGAAAATGCTTCCCGACCTCCTTTCCGGCCTTTGGGTAAAGCAAGAATATCTTCTTGATCATCCTGTCGAGATACGATCGGTGTGCCTCGATCATGGCGTCCAGATCGCCTTCACGCTTTTGGAAAAACTCGACGAGGATCTTCCACGAGCATGCGATGACCTCCAATTGGCAATAAGCCTGCATCTGTCGGACGAAATGTATCATTTCAGCCATGACAACACGAATCTGATGCCAATCGTATTCGAGATCTGGGGCGTTCCATGTGAGTGGACGACGATGGAATGCATGGAGACGCGCCTACCAGGTAACCTGAGGAAGGTCCTCGATGCGCCTGCGATTCTCATCCAACCTTGGCTCAGCGTGCTTTCCATCCTCCTGAGCTTCCATAGGTGGTTGAAGAGCTTCAGGTACTTGACCATTGAGTCGGGGTCGAGGATCGTATCGATCGGTGCGTCGACTTTGTACTCGAGAGAGAAGACGTCCCAGCCAATTTCGCCATGAGAATACTCGAGCATGCGCGCATCAAGTCTGCGAAGGACGTCAGGGGGATCGTTTTGTGCATTGGAGCTACGGATGGCGGTTTCGAGTGTCGCAGTGAGATTATGTCGAAAGAGGGTGTTTGCAGGACGAGCGAGACTGGGTCTGTGAAGGTGGTTACAGATGGCGAGACCTCGTCCATGAGGTTGACTTGCCCTAATGCCTCCATGAGTTGTTCGGTAAAGTCTCCATAGCCAAGGAGCATGTAGTGTCTTAGGGCTTGAAGATGATCCATCAGCTTGAACTTTTCGATAAATACTTCAAACAGCCGTTGGCTGGCGGTCGAGTAGGCAGAGTCTATGGATCGCTCCAGCCCTGCGATATCGCTGTACTTGAGGACTGTCGTAAGTGAGAAGCGTGCACAGGTCGAGAGGAGAGAAACGTACTGCCGCCCGTATTGCTCATTTTTTCTCTTGTGGCAACCCAATCACTGTCATGACAACTGTATCGAATGAAGTTGAGACTCTTTCCGGTAGAGAAGATCTATGGGGAGGTTGGTTTACGGTGGGATACGCGGAGATTGTTGTTGCCTACCTTTTTCCCAAAGGCTTCCCCGACGAACATGGGAAGCATGTCCTGTCTGAAGCGGTATTTGGCCTCCCAGAGGCGAAGACCACTTTCGCGCTCGGTAGACATGTCTTCTGTGTCGCCGGCGAGTACGCCAAACACGCCGTCCTCGTTGCCGGTGAGCAAGGAAGGGTGTAATAGGTATTGTACGTGAGCAAGGTCAGGGTTGACGGAAACAAAGAACTCGTTGTAGGGATCATAGAGTTCGCCAGAAAAAAGCCACTTGTGCAAGGTGGAAAAGAAGGGTTTGGATACCTATTTAGAGTTGGGAATGAATTTGATGACGAGGGAGGAGTAAACGGACCTCTTCGAGCAATTGATCTGTGAACTTGCGAACAAAAGGGTCACCGTTGTCGGTGTAGCTGTGGATGAGGTTAACAAGTGCGCCTCCCTGGGCACCTAGTGGGAGTATTTAGGGAAGCGAAGAGGCAGTGGGGAGTGTCGGTACCTCTTGCGCCCTCGACGCAGACACTCATCATGCGCATTCTGAGCCTCCAGTCGTTTACCCAGACGTCGAGACGCTTCAGAGTGAGAGTAGTTTCCCTATCTGTGGGATGAGGGAGGTCCGAGTTTGGTGTCGACATTTGAGATTCGAGGACGGCGACGAGACGATAGTACTCTGTGAGCTGTGCTTGTAGGTGATGGCATAGACTTTGCTCGATCATGCCCACTGCGGAGCGGTGTTGACGATCCTTGACGAAGGAGTCTACTCTAGAATAAAGATGGCCTACTTCTGCAAGTCTGTGTATGAGGGACTTTACGGGGGAGGGGATGATATATCTCTGCAGAGGAGTGAGGGGAGGAAATGGGAGAAGGATATAATGGCGTACGGGATCATCGAGGAATACGAGTCTGTTTATGTCGTCTTGTTCTGAGAAGGAGAGTTGTACGTATTTACCGGATATGCCCTGTAGGAGATAAAGGGTATCACGCAAGAGAAGATGCTCTGGGAGACGTTGTCGGGCTGGGAGAGTGAGCGAGCAGACAGGACGAGGGCGGGGAAAGGTTACCTGTTCGCGCGCGGAACTCGCGTAGAATTTCTGCCTTTGGCTTTTGTTTTGGAGTACAGGAAGGGTCGACGGGGCTCGAGGCGGGGGACGGGCGGGAGGTGGAGGGAGGGTAGAGGGAGGGGAGGAAAGAAGGGGGAGGGGCAAATTGTGCGCGGGGGGAGGATGCGAGTGCATAGAGGAAGAGGAGTGCTTCGTGTTTTCGGGAAAGGACGGGCTGGGAAGGAGTGAGAGGGAGTGACTGGATGAAGAAGGTATACGGACCTGATCAAGAAGACGAGAGAGCAAGTTGGTGAATCGGAGAGAGGCTGATGGGTGGTGTATCACTGCGGGGATGAGCACACGTAGAAAGAGGTTCATGGACGCTTACGATGTCGTTGTACGAGGGTGGCGAGGTGAGCGGTGTCGGACTGATAGGATTGTCCGATATGGCTGCGACTTGGTGAGCGACGGGTCAGATGTATACGAGCACAATACCTTGTGAGGATGTCAGACGCGTGCTGTGCGAGCGACTCTCTCAGTCGGTCGTTGTCGCGCGAGGCGGGAACGAGGGCATCGACGAGGGCGCCGAGGTCGACAGAGGACATGGATGGGGTTGATCACGTGGCTGTGTTATCACAACCTCTCGATGGAACCGTCTCGAAGTCCGTTCGCGTATCAGACACGTCTCCTCGAGCGCACGTCTCGCTCAGATCCCTCATTACCTTCAGCCAAACCACGTGCACACCGCGTCGCATCCAGTCTCGATATCGTCAGAGGAAAGTGGGAAGAACGCGCTCGTGCCGAAGCTGCACTCAACAACTACAGACCAGCCAGTCCCTCCACAGATCCCCGCACGGAAGCCAGTACCCCTCCCCACCTCAAGTATCATCATACACCCCCCGCACACATCGTCGCATCTCCACTCTCCCCCAATTCAACCGGCATATCCGTCGAGAACCCCGGTTCGCCCTCTCCGGCGTCCTCTGCCCACCGCATCCGTCTGCCAACCTCCGCACCACCCAACCCCACCGATGCACCTTCACAGATACCAGATCTTCCGTCAAATACCCCATCTCCACGCTCCCGTCGTTCCAATACTCTCGACAGTTACGCCGTCAACTATACCACCGCTCGTAACGCACTAAACAGAGTTTCTGATTCCTCTCCAGTCTCTTCATCCTCCACATCCAAACCATTGCTCGCCCCCAATGCCTCTGTCTCTACCCTTCACCGCAGGCCTACTTCCCTCTACGCATCCCCGCGATTCAACGTCCCGTCCTCCCCGGACAAGCCCCTTCATCGTCCGTCCTCCAGTCTCGATCTTGTAGACCTCCGCTCTCCATCCCCAGATCGTCCCTCAAACCGCGATTCCCCTTCCCCTTCCCCTTCTCAGTCACCCATCCCCGTTTCCACCTCCGTCATGTCACCCACCCCATACAGGAGTTCATACATGTCCAACAAAAAAGCTTCCACGTATGGTCAGATCGGTGCACGCAAACTTGGTCGCCATCTTCCCCGTATAGCTAGCGGTGATGGAGATGATGCTCCACTCCAGCACAGTCACACACCTCCCCCAGTGGACCCCACCAGTCTACAAAAGGAGAGTTCCATCTACCGTCTTCGCGATCTCAATGATCCTCTCCGCTCCCCTGTGTCTCAGGGGCATGTCGCTTCTGGAATCGTCGATTCCGATGACGTCGCAGGCGTCCCAGGTCGCCTTCGTTTGTCTCGAGACAAGGCACCCACCGCCGCTCATACTTCCCCCTTGCCTTCCTCGCGTCTTACAAGGGGTCTCTGGGCTGACAGACAAAGACATTTGCTCCAGGCCTACGAGTACTTGTGTCACGTCGGTGAAGCACAGCAATGGATCGAGGGTTGTCTTGGCGAGGAACTTGGCATTGGTGTCGTTGACATGGAAGAAGGACTATGCAACGGGGTCGTCCTCGCCAAGTTGGTAAGGGCATTCCAAGGCGAACAAGTCGTTCGTCGCATTTACGAGGTATTCTACTCTCTACGTCATCTTCTTCCCTGGTGTTGATCAGTTTCCCAGTCAAAGTCGTCCAAGTTGGACTTTCGTCATTCTGACAACATCAACTACTTTTTCGTCTTTGTTCGACAAGTCAGACTTCCCGAAGTAGGTTCGTTCCCCATAGATGTACTCTGTCATTCACAATCCCTCTAGTGCTTCATTTTTGAACTCACTGACCTGTACGAGAAGAAAAATCTTCCAAAGGTCATTTATTGCATTCACGCCCTTAGGTATGATACATGTCTGGGTCGATCGCCATCAGCTCATCTCGCTCAGTCATCTTCTAGCTAGGAGAGGTCTAGCACAACGTATAGGAAATTTACTCGGCCGGTTGCAGTTCTCGGATGATCAACTGCAAAAGACTCAGAAAGGCCTTAATGACGCTGGCGTTCCTATGCCTAACTTTGGTGATGTTGGTCGAGAACTTGCAAAGGAGATCAACGAAGATCCAGAAATGGAAATAGAGACGGAGGATGAGCGTGAGTGTTGCGTTACCATACTGCACTATCTTTTTCCCTCATCCTGACTTCATAGGGCGAGACCGCTTACTTTTGGAGAACGAGGATTCCATTCAGGCTGTACAATGCTTAGCGCGTGGATTCTTAGTTCGAAAGGCGTTGACCACCCAACACACCCGCCTCCGTCTTGCAGAACGCTGTGTAACCAAGGTCCAGGCTATGTGTCGTGGATACCTAGTTCGAAAGGCGCTGGCCGCCCAGCATGCCCACCTCCGTCCTGCAGAACGCTCTGTGTCCAAGGTCCAGGCTATGTGTCGTGGATTCCTAGTTCGAAAGGCGTTGGCCACCCAACACGCCCACCTCCGCCTTGCAGAACGGTCTATATTCAAGGTTCAGGCTATGTGTCGTGGATCCCTGGTTCGAAAGGCACTGGCCACCCAACACGCCCACCTCCGTCTTGCAGAACGCTATGTATCAAAGGTCCAGGCTATGTGTCGTGGAGTCATCGCACGACGCCATGTCTCTGGTCTCCGCAAGCAAGTCGTCGATCTCACCCCGTGGGCAATTTGCCTCCAAGCTACCGCCCGCATGGTCCTGAAGCGCAGGCAATGGCTAACTCGCCTTAAACGCATTCGGGCGTCCGTCAAATACGTCGTTCAAACACAGGCACAAATTCGCGGTGTCCTTCAGCGGCGCCGATTTGCTCGACTCAAGGCAGCGTTACAAAGCAGCCGGGTACTTTTCGTAAAGCTTCAGTCTTCCGCACGGGCCAAGATTGCTAGACAGAATGTCAATGAGGTATCCAAGACGTTTGCCAGGATCGAAGTTTCATCGTCTGTCGTTTCCATGCAAGCAGCCGCACGCGGGTTCTTGAAAAGGGCCGCAATATCTAAACAGCTGAGGAAGCTTGACCTTACCGAGGAAAGCATCATTGCTTTACAGGCGCAGTGTCAGGGTGTGCTCGTGCGCAGACGGATCCGGACGCAGCTTGCGAAGCTGGACGACGTGACTTCCACCGTCATTCGTATTCAAGCCACAGCTCGGACTTATCTCGCTCGTAAACGCCTACTTAACCTTATCCGTGGTCTCCGTCGTGCAACCCCGATGCTGATAGGTCTTCAAGCCCGTGCCCGTGCCAGTCTTGCGCGCCAACAACACCGAATCCTCAATAAGGCACTCTCTGAGATCAAAGTCGTTTCTTCCGTAGGGGGTTTCCAAGCGCTTGCCCGTGCTGCGATCACCCGTAATAAGCACCGAGAGCAACAGAAGAAACTCGAGTTCGTGGCGCCCAATGTGACTGGTCTGCAAGCCGTTGCAAGAGGTTATTTAGTACGCAAGGACTACATCGCATGGCGTGATCATCTGTGGTACAGTCAGCCTGTCGCGACAATGCTGCAGGCCCTACTGCGTGGTGCTCTCCAGAGGCGCAAGTTCCGTGCGAAGATACAGTACTACCAGGAGAATTTGCATAAAGTCATCAAAATCCAGTCTCTTTTCCGTGCAAAAGAAACACGCGAACAATATCGTCAGCTGACCCTCGGCAAGAACGTCACAGTTGGCACGATCAAGAACTTTGTTCATCTCCTTGACGACTCAGAAGCCGACTTCCAGGATGAGATCAAGGTTGAGAGGTTGAGGAAAAGAGTCGTCGAAAGCATCAGAGAGAACCAGGCACTCGAGAACGACGTGAATGATTTGGACATCAAGATTGGATTGGTGGTACACAATGTCAAGTCATTTGAGGAGCTTGTCAAGGTACGGCGAATGTACGGCGCGGACAGCGCCGCGGTGCATGCCGCACGGTCTTCTATTCTTGCTGCCCATGGTGATCCCTTTGCTGGACCTCAAACCTTGGATCATGCCGCTAAGCGGAAACTCGAGCTCTATCAGCAGTTGTTTTACCTGCTTCAGACGCAGAGAAACTATCTCTGTCAACTCTTTTTGGAACTGACCGACGACGACTCAGAAAAGCATAGATCATTGGTAGAGCGCGTTGTGTTGACGTTGTTCGGTTATGGACAAGATAGACGAGAAGACTATCTTTTACTCAAGCTATTTCAAGTAAGTATCACTGCTGCGGAATTGTCACAGTCGAGCAGTCGTTCACCTGTTCATCTTCAGTTGTCGATTCGCCAGGAAGTTGCTAGTGCCAGCACGATCGATGACGTCATTCGCAGTCATCCGATGTACATGAACATTGCAGTGCAGTACTTGCGACCCAAGCAGGTCACCTACATCCGAGAAACGCTCCAAGCCATCGTACGGGAATTGATCGAAGCTACCGACCTCGATCTCGAATCAGATCCCTCTGTTGTATGTGATGCACTTTTTTTATATTAGTGACACTCTCTCAGTCGAACGCAGATTCACCGGGCGAGAATCGATATCGAGGAAATGCGATCCGGTAGAGCGAGTGCAAAGCCCAAGGATCTCCCTTTCTACGATGCTCTCAAGGATCCAGATACCAGAGCCGAGTACATTAGACGTAGGTCAAGTTTGGGAAATTTCAAGTCGACCACTCATGAAATATCATTGTCCAGACTTGCAAAAGCTGCAATGGTGGAGCGAGGCTTTCATGGCAGCCATCACCCAATCTATAAGGAAAATGCCATACAGTTTGCGATTCATAGCCCGCGAGACGTTGCTTTCTTTGCGTGTAAGTCACGTACAGTCTTTTGATCACGACCTTGCTCATGCCAGTTCAGGAAAGATTCCCTGATGTACCAGACCAAGCCTACGCCGCATGTATCGCAAGGCTGGTTTTCTACAGATACCTCAATCCAGCTATCTTGTTTGTTCCTTACGCCCTACTAGTAGATTTCTTTTGACCTCCGATTTAGGGCTCCGGAGACTTTTGATATGGTCTCAACCACAGTTGACATTGTGTCGAAGAAGAATCTTGCACAGATATCTCATGTATTGACACAAATTGCCTCGGGTTCCGAGTTCTCCGATGACAGCCCTCAATTCGTACCTATCAACGAGATGGTGCGCAAGACCGTTGAGGAAACAACAGCCTGGATGCTTCAGAGTGATTATTTCCACCCTTGCCATGAACTTCTTGATGCTATCTAACATTCAACGTTGCCTACAGTCGCGAATGTCCCAGATGCTGAAAGCCATTATCATGCACATGAATTCTTAGACGTTACCGTTCAACCGAAACCTATTTATATTTCTCCCAATGAGGTCTACGGAATGCATGCCTTGCTCTCCAAATACCAGGACAAACTCGTAGGAATTTGCACCGATTCGTGACTGCTCGCAACTGATCTTGTTTACTCAGTCACCTTCCCGTGATGATGGTCTACGCGTCATATTACATGACCTGGACGGTATTCCGCACCTGGACAACGATGAGCTGAAGGATGCTCGAGACAAGGCTATCACCTTGGAGCTCACAAACAGATTCGCACGCGTTCGAGGTCAGCTTCGTTTGTGTGCGCGAACACTCCGCTGATGTTCTTCGCTAGATCCTGAGGCGGACGAAAAGGCTCTGTGGGTGCAAGCCAAGCGTGGTGTTCTAGCTATCCTACGCGTTCAGCCAGCGCAAGACCTTGTCGATTCTCTGATGCGCCCGGTGACTGAGGAAGATGAACTGCGCTGGGAGATTATTGTGACTGAAATGGATAATGAGCCTGCTAACAGGCGCATGCCTTCGACCACCGGTGTTGAATCGGGGTACAGACTCGAAGATATACGGTCGTACGTATGCGAGTTCTTTTGGCAAGAGTACGATATTGACCTGTTTCTAGAGTTCAATTTAAGAAGGTCAAAGCCAATGCCATATTTTTCCTTCTCGAGTTGGAGAAACTTGGCAAGATCACGCGGAACGATGGGTTTCAAGGTGTTCTAAACGCTATTGCAAGCGATGTTCGGAGCAAGCACCGCAAACGACTACATCGACAACAGGAGAAGGACAGCATGATGGATGCGCTTAAATATCTCAACGAACGCAAGAAATATTTCGAGGAACAAATAGATAGTTACCACAACTACGTCGAAGGTGCGATGGCCACCATGCAGCGGGGGAAGGGGTAAGAAACTTTGTTGTGTCTCGTGCGATGCACTGACGCGATGCATGTTTCAAGCAAAAAGCGATTTGTTATTCCCTTCACAAAGCAGTACTTCCATCTTCGCGACTTGCAGAAATCAGGCAAGAATCCTAAATTTGGTTCGTTCAAATACAGCGCGAAAGACCTTTACGACAAAGGCATCCTCTTGTCCATCGACAAGTTCTCTCCCCGCCAATTCGATAAGATTGATATCATTATTTCGTCGGAGAAGGCAGGCATTTTCAACTTAGAGGCCCTCAACAATACGCTCGGCATCACAAACCGTATGGGCACTACAGACCTCCGTATGGAGGATCTACTTCAGGCGCAGTTCGAGAACCAGGCCTCGCTCTCGCTTTTCAGTGGGCTAGTCAAGGTTAACATAAACCTTCTCCTGTATCAGATCAACAAGAAGTGAGCTAATCCTCTCCTTTTATTGCTCTCTGTGTTGACACATGGATGCAAGGTTCTATGTCTGATCTATGCGCGCTTTCGTGTCTTTGTTGCTCCATCTTTACTGCTGGCAGATGTATACCACCCCCACACTTCCCTCGGCATGTAATGGTAGCTTAATCATTTACATACTGTATTTTTTTCTTCTCTCTCTTGCATGTGGACTTTGTATCCTCCATACTACGAATTTATGTAATGACGCAGGTTGGCGGTTTGTAAGCTCGCGTTTACTTCCGAAACTCTATACCATCACTTTGCGTTTCTCCCTGGTTTCAAAGGCCCTATGTCTGTCTTCGGTCCTTCTCCCCTTCCTCCTGGTTGGACAGAGCACGTCGGTAACGTACAATAAGACTCAGAGTGGAGTGCATAACAAGCTCAGACCATCGTTCACCTTACACAGGGCCGGGTGGGCAGCCCTATTACTATCACGCTGCAAGTCAACAATCGACCTACGTCCGACCATTTCCCGCGTTCCCTGTTGTGCCCCCTCTGACCGCTGCTGCGGTTCAACCGCAGCCCAAGAAAAAGAAGGAAAAGCCGCTCGTGAAGAAGCTCATTCCGGGCACCGAATGGTTGCGGGTGACGACGACGGAGGGGAACACGTTTTACACGCACAAGGGGAGGAAGGAGAGTGTCTGGGTTGCTCCGGAGGAGATCAAGGAGGGGTTGGCGGAGCTGGAACGCATTGAGGCTCGGGAGGCGGAGCAGGCGGGGGTGGTGGAGGAGGAGGAGGAGGAGGTGAGGAGGATGGAGAGGGTGATGGAGGAAGAAGTGGAGAGGGTGAAAGCTGAGGTGGAGGGATTGGTGAAGCGCAAGAGGCGGGGTGAACTGGAGCCGTTGGACGAGGTTGTCATCACCAAGAAGGCGCGTGTGGTGGAGGGAGGTAGAGAAGGGACAGGGGAAGAAGCAGACGAGGAAGACGGGGAAGATGACGAGGATGAGGATAGCGAGGAGGAAGAGGATTGGCAGAAGGAAGCTGCAGCCCAACTCGCTGCGGAGGCCGAGGAGGAGCAGAGAATACGAGAAGAGGAAAAGAGAGCGAAAGAGGCAGAAGAAGCAGAGGCGAAGAAAGCTCAGGAAAAGCAGCCGCTCAGTATGCCCGATCGCGTCGACCTTTCTCTTGACGAAGCAAAGGCGCTCTTCAAGGTACTGATTCTATGCCAGTCCATTATATGCAGGTGTTGACGTGTTTCGCAGACGCTGTTGCGGGAGAAGGATATCAATCCATTGCATCCCTGGGATACATCTCTACCGCTTTTCATCTCTGACCCTCGCTATGTCCTCCTTCCCTCTGTCTCAGCGCGTCGTGACGCCTTTGACGAGTACTGCCGAGATCGTGCTCGCGATCTTCGACAGGAAAACGTCAAGAAGGAGAAATTACAAGCGAACCCCAAAGAAGAATTCGATTCCTTGCTCCAGGAAGAGGTGAAGAGCACGCGCACTATGTGGAACGATTTCCGTCGAACGTGGAAGAAAGATCGACGTTTCTACGGCTGGGGCAGAGATGATCGCGAGCGTGAAAAACGTTTCAAGGAGTACTTGAAAGAGCTCGGAGAGAGTATGTACTTTTCGGTCTGCGCGACGTCGTACTGGGACTCATGGTCGACTAGAGAAGCGTGCTGCTGCCGAGAAAGCCGAAGCAGATTTCTTTGCTTTGCTTCGGGAATCTGGCATAGTAGGGTCGGACCTGGTTTGGAAAGACGCAAGTCCTCTTCCATCGCGCAAACATATGTGCTGAAGCATTCCTTTCATAGGTGAAACGGAAGTTGTATAAGGACCCGCGGTATGATGGTGTCGGTTCGTCCACACTTCGAGAAGAATTATTTCACGCATTCTTAAAAGCGCGAGGGTCGTCGGGTGGTGATGATCGTCGAGACCAGGTCAATGAATCGCACTCTAGTGCACCAGCAAACGAGGCCGAGGCTAGTCGCAAGCATCAAGAGAAAAAGGAGCGCGCTTTGAAAGAGCGCGAAGAACAAGTGAGGGCTCAACTTGGTCGCACGGAAGCAGAGATAGGGAGGTCTAGGCAAGGATTAAACAAGGAAGAAGGCGAAAGAGTTTTCCGGTAAGCCACCCTAAGGTTCCCCTGCCTGACTAGTACTATTTTTCACGTGGCGCTCAACAATGTCTCTTTCTTAATCTAGTACTCTGTTGACGGACGCTATCCGAGATCCCCAGGTACGCTATCGACATGTTCGTGAACAGACTCTGACTGTTCACTCAGCTATCCTGGGATGCCGTGCTTCCGCAATTAAAAACGGATCCGCGGTTCATGCACTCAACTCTACCGAGAGATCAACAGCTACATTTGTTCCATTCTCACATGCACCAGCTTCGTTCAAAGCATCTGGATAGTTTGCACGCGCTGTTCAGTGCGCACACGCCCTCTCTGGCAACATCCTTTTCCCATCTTCCGCTTGAATCGATTGAGAGATCATTACCAGCCACCAAGCTTGGATTAGAAGCCAAGGAACTGGAGAGAGAGTTTGAGATATGGCAGAGGGAGAGGACCTCCGAGGCGCGGAGGGCTTTTGACGAGATGCTGACCGAAAACGCGTTCGTGGAGTTCTGGGGAAGACTTGGGAAGATAGGCGGTGAGGGCGTCAACGGGGGAGTAGCTGCTGAAGACATGGGGGAAGACGAGGGGGAAGGTTTCGGTGGAAAAGTCGATATGAAGGCTTTGGCTAAGAACGTCGATTTGGAAGACATTGTCAGAGTGCTCAAGGTGCGAGTCTTGGTCGGATTTGGAGTCACCTAGATCTTACGAATTGATGATATCTAGAACGACAAGAGATACATCATGTTTGAGCATGTTCCAGAGCAAAGGGAGAGGTGGATTCGAGTATGTTGTTCTCTTACATGCCGTGCACCCGTCACTCATCGCCTGCCACAGGACTATTTGGCTGGTCTTTCTGCCCCCAAGTTATCTGTACACGTGTAACAATGCCAAGACGCGTAGTAATTATTACGACGTGATAGTGATGGTGGTTGCGTAGTTGATAACGTGAACCAAGCTCTGATCTCATTCGCGTTCAGCACGTGATGAGGGAAATCAGTCACATGACATGTGACACGTCAGTGATCGGGAAGAAAGTCTACTTGGAAAAAGTCTATAAAGTTCCACAAGGTCAAGTGTTACAGCTCCCCGTCAGTCTTAGCGTTTCCGTATCTCAACGATGCGTCTCCTCCGCTCGTTGTTTCTCGCGTTCTCTATCCTCGCATCTCATACACTAGCTCAAGATGGCGATCCCGGTGATAATCCAAGAGTCAAGCAGGAATACCAGGTACGCATCTCGCAGCCTTTTGGTGCCCAATAATATTTATCCATGCGCAGAGCGATGTAGCGCGTCTTCGCAAGATAGTTGTCAACAGGTGAATATCCCTTTTTTTTTCATCTCATGATGGGTTCTTATATGTTTTGCAGTCTTTACTCAAACAGGTATAGAGACCTATCTCCTTCCTCGTCGATCGCGACTCAAGTTGCAATCTTAGAGATGTCTTTCTCCGAGAACTCATTTCCAATGCTAATGACGCTCTCGAGAAGTTCCGCCTGACCGCTCTCACGGAGAAAGAGATCCATGACGGTGTTTCTCCCTTGAACGTGACCATCAAAGCTGTGAAGAATGAAGATGGCGCTGGTGGTCGCATTATCATCACCGGTAAGTGTCTTCCAGTTATCCTCTGGGCGAAACTAATGGACCTAGACACTGGTATTGGGATGAGTGCGGAGGAACTGTCAAGTAACTTGGTACATTCATAGGCTAGTGCTAGCGGCCAATAAACTCACGCTATATACAGGGAACGCTTGCGAAGTCGGGAACTTCTGAGTTCCTCGCCAAAGCGGACAGCATGGACACTGCCAACTCTGGCAATTTGATCGGTGCCTTTGGTGTCGGATTCTACAGCAGGTACATATCGTTACATGTTTCAATACATCATTCTAAACCTAAGTTTTAACCACTTCTTCCAGCTTCCTTGTCGCGGATCAAGTCACTGTTGCTTCTATTCCTCCAAAGTCCTCCAAGCACCCGAACCCCATGCAGAACATCTTTAGTTCCTCTGCAGACGAAGGCAGTTTTGAAGTGTATCCTGATCCCCGCGGAAATACCCTGGGACATGGCACAGAAATTACTCTTGAATTGAAGTCTGATGCGAGACATTATTTGATCCCTTCCAACCTGATGAAACTCATGTATGTACCTCTCCTTGCAATGCGATGCACATCATCAAACTGAAACTCGCGGAAGTAACCAACATTCGGCCTTCTCTACCTCTTTTCCCATCTATCTTTGGAACGAAGTTGAACAGGAAGTTCCCATAGTAGAGGAAGAAGAAGTGATGCCGGAGACGGATCCCGAGGAAAGCGATGATGCAGAGGAAGCCGTGGTTGAGGAGGACAAAACGTCTGAGTCCGTTGAACCCAAGACGGAGAAGGTTATGGTCGGGCTATGGGAGCACATGAACTCTCAACCTCCTCTTTGGATGCGGTACGTCCCTTCAGGTCTGATTGAATGGGACTCGAGACCAAGTTCACGGGCATCAGGGATCCCAAAGATGTTACAGACGAAGAGTATGAGTTGCTGTACCAAGCCACGTTCAAGGACTTTCAAAAACCTCTGACATGGACTCACTTCTCTGGAGATTCGGGGGACGGTGTCTCCTTCCGCGCACTCATTTATGTTCCCTCTCGCTTGTGAGTCGAGGGCCCGAGAACGCAAACTTGCCAACTAACACGTTGTAGACCTGATGATTTCTTCAACAAACCACTTGAAGCAGCGTCCAACGATGTTAAACTGTTCGTGAAACACGTATTTATTACTTCCGATTTCGGTGAATATGCGATGCCCAAGTGGGCTAGCTGGGTCAGGGTCATCGTAGATGGTACGAGCCTACGCCTATCTTTTGGTAGTGTGACTAAATTCGTCAATGCGCGTGCAGCTGAGGATCTCCCTCTAAACGTATCCCGCGAGATGTTGCAATCTAGTGCATTCCTCAAAAAACTCAAGAACGTCATAATTCGACGCCTCCTTCAGCTCTTTGGAAAGGTTGCAGAAGAAGACCCGGAGAAATACCAAGAGATAGTCAAAGTCTACAACACCGTTCTCAAGTTAGGTACAGCAGACGACAGCAAGAACAAGGAGAAAATTGCGGCTTTAACACGTTATACAACTAATCAGAGAAATGATACCACCTTCGACGATGTGAGTGAGATCAGGAGAATGACGAGAACTGCACGACTGATTGGCTTTGTCCCCAAAGTATGTCAGCAATAAGAAACAAGGCCAAAACCAGATCTTCTACCTGGCGGATATGGGTAAATCCGTAAAGCACCTTTCGGGCAGTGTTTTCGTGGAGAAACTAGATGCCAGAGGTTACGAAGTCTTCCTGTTGAACGAGCCTTTGGATGAGGTCTTGGTACAAAGTCTGCAAAGCTGGAAGTAGGTGGTGTTGTCCATTGGTGTGGACTAGACATTGACTATTCGTAGGGGCATTCGATTCCAAGACGTCGCCAAGGCTGGTCTCAAGTTTGGAGATGGTAAGCATCATCCTGATGAAGAGCTCAACAGTAGTAAGATTCCCTACAGATTCCGAAGAGGAGGTAGGAAACCTGGAAACTCTGGCGGAGAAGTTCAAGCCTTTGCTGGAGTGGTTGAAGGTCCAGGTCGGCGAGAATGCAAGAGATGGCAAGGATTTTTCTATCTCGCATGGCGGATCTACCCAGACTAACGGAGATCTTAGTCGTTATCTCTGACAGGCTTGTGACGAGCCCGTGCGCGATTGTGGCAGATAGCTTTGGCTTCACGGCCAATGTTCAGAAGCTGATGAGCGCGACAAACAGAGGTGCAAAGGACGATGTGATGCAAGAGATGATGAAAAAGCAGAAAGTGCTCGAGATTAACCCTCGCTCGCCTCTGATTGAGGGGTTGCTCCACATGGTTGAACAGCTGGGGGCAGATAGTGAAGCGAGGGATGAGGACCTTGCGGCCGAACTTGAAGAGGTTGCCAGTATTCTTATCGACGGAGCACTGGTCCGGTCTGGTTTCGATGTAGCGGACTCCAACCTGTAGGTTCAATCGAACGATGGCACTATCGCTGGTTACTGACAAAATGGCACACCAGGTTCCTTACACGGGTGGATCGTGTCCTGAGACGGTCGTTGGGTGTGTCGGAGACTGCGCCGACAGATAGCACAGTGAAACCAGCGCCTCCTGTTGATCCGTCGCTTCCTGAAGAGGTCCTGAGGTACGAAGAAGACGCCAAAACATGGGACGCATTCGTCAACGATGAGGAACTCCAGATAGAGATTGAGGAAATTGATGAGGAAGGGAACGTAGTTGTCGCACACGACGAGTTGTAGTTACTTACTACAAGTTGATAGTATCAAAAATGAATTCACACCTTTCCTTTGAACTGAACTCAGCTCAGCCTGGGCTTACAATGCCTCCAAAGCCCGCTGCGTTCTCCCGTCTCCAGCTCGCAGCAGCTCTACTCGGTCAGTTCTCAGTTCTGTCATGCCTGTGCAGCGGTTGAATCACCGCCCTGGCAGAATACGACAATGATCCAGACAATCCCGACGCACCCTACCGCTCCGCACACGAGAGTGCCATCTTTGCCCACCTCCGTCGCCATAACCCCTTAGGCAAGGCCCGCAGGGGCCCAGACTATCTTGGCGTTCAAGTTCCAAGCGAGGTCGGGAGCGACCCACCGAACAGAAAATCAAGAGGCTCAATAGACGCCCTCCGCAACCCTTTCGGAGACGCGGACGATGAGGACGAGTCGCCTGACGAGGATCGCGTCGAAGTCGACCTCACCTCTTGGGGCCTCGATGCCTTCATGGACAAGGACAAGACAAAAGGCAAGGTCAAAGGCCGGGCCAAGTCAGAGATATTTCCGAATCCACACGCCCGCATCCCGATGCGCACTGCGCACAGCGTCGCAGGAGATACCCCCCACAGCAGAAACGCGCGTACTATGAGCCTTGGTGCCTTGAATGAGTTTGGCATAGGCGGTGCGTTCTTGGATGCCGACAGCCATGGGCGCGTTTTATCCATGGGAGACCTCGACCGGTCCCCACTGCCGCCACTTCAGCGCCGTCGTGCTTCTACTCATGTATTGATCGAGACCCTCCCTATTCAACCGCCTCTTCATTCTGTCCCCTTCCCTTCAATCTCAGTTTCAGGGCGGTCATCTCCTGGTCCAGAGGAAACTCTGAGACCAGGGTCTCGTTCATCGCGCTTGGATTTGCAGACGGTTCATGCACGAACGCATTCCGGCGCAAGCCTGGGTTCAAAGGCTCTATTGGGTGATGTCCCCAGCGACGAGAATGTCAACCCTTTCGCTGTTCAACCTCCCTCTCCGGATCGTGCCTCTCGGTTTGACCCAAAGGCGAATCGAGGTCGGACCATGTCCAATGGATCGAATGGATCACTCGCCGACGACAACGTTTTCTCTGTCCGTCCCCCTTCTCCCTCACGTTCCTCTCGGTTTGACCCCAAGACACATGGTCGAACGTTGTCCGTCAACTCGATGGGCACACGTATGTTGGTCGAAAACGATGTGGACGCCGAGTCACGACGTGAGAGACCGCTCTCTACGTTGGAACTACTCCGGCCAAAAGTTCTTGTCATGCCAAGTCCCTTGCAGAGCATTGTTCCTCAACCACCTCCATCTGAGACGAGACCGCGTAGCGGGTTCCAAGTATCTACTGATGGTTCTCCTCTTCCCTTGGGCGTCCGATCTTCCCGCCTGGCTGCACCTGCTGCTGCTTCTAACTCCTTCACCCCGAACCCTCGTGCCAGTCTTTCAGTATCACAACTTGCTTTCCGAAACACGCTAGTCGTCGGTGGGCAGAGGGATATTACATACTCGGACATCGATCGTCACTTCCCCCGCGCTCTCAAAGATGGAGAACAAGCTCAGTTTGACATGGAAGAGGAAGCTTCGCCAGTGGCCTCCACTATTCCCTTACCTCCTGAGCCGCCTACGGATTCGGAGGCTAGGCGACCTGCTGGTAAACTGTATGGTCGGAGCTTGATCGACAATCTTGAACACCGAAAACAGGAAATGAAATCGAAGGCTCGGTATGTTCTACGTCGTTGGTGCGGTGTTATGAGACTAACCATCCCCCCTTCTTTTTACATTTCAGTACGTTCCAGGGTGACAATCGACCTTCTATGATGGTCCGGGGACAAATGAGACGTCCGATCACCCTGATTGACGCAGATTCGCTAGGTCCCACACCGAATTCCAATCCCCGAGCATCAGTATTCACGAATCGAAACTCCACTGCCAGGCCACTGCCTGGTTCAAAAGGTGGAGCTTCAGCTTCTACGGGGGATCTCTCGCAGAACCGCTCCGTCTTTGGCGTCGACACCCTCTGGGATCGTGAGTTGCAGAAGCTCAAGGAGATCGAGGCCCGGGAACGGGCTGAGCTCGAGGAGCTTAGGAAACGCGAGCAAGGGAACTCTGAGCGGCGTCAGCGGAAGAAGAAAGGGAAGGGCAGGTCGACATTGCATGAAACAGAATCATCGCCGCCACAGCTG
This sequence comes from Leccinellum luteum, assembly GCA_038091855.1. NCBI lineage: Eukaryota > Fungi > Basidiomycota > Agaricomycetes > Boletales > Boletaceae > Leccinellum > Leccinellum luteum. Next base: position 12,298 of record JBBPPG010000178.1, on the reverse strand, counting down.
GACGAGGATCCTCAGAATGCTTCGGAGGCTGGCGTGTCATCGGAACCTCCTGTGCTTCCAGCCATCCAGAAGCCGATCCTTAGGCGTACGCCAGCAGCAGACGATGATATTGCAAGCGAAAGTGAAAGCGATGACGACGACGTTCCTTTGGGGCAGTCTCTGGGTCGCATTACCGAGAGAGCGGCCGATAACTGGGTGGCAGAATCGTCCGATGAGGATCAAGGACCGAGACGCACGACCGGCACTGGACCTCGCTATGTTAGATCTCCTGCTGTCTTAACGGAACCACTCCCGAACCAAGGCCAAGACGAAGATAGTAGCGAGGAGGATCTTCCCTTGATTGCAGCCGCCGAGCGGATTGCCAAGCGGGCGACGCAACTTCCACCTCCGAGGCTCTTGGATGACGAGGAAGACGAGGATAAGCCTCTCGCGGCGGTGCTCAATGAAACGAAGATCTCGCTCAACCAATCGAAGCTGTCCCTACCCAATTTTAGCTTTGGCAATCTCTCTGGCGAACGGCCATCGATGAATGACGGTGACGACGACGACGACGACGACGACGAGCAGCCGCTTGGCCTTCGTGCTTCCCGTCTCCCTGCCATGGCTTCTCACGCATCTCTTCCGTTAATGAGCGGGGAAGGTGGGGACGAAGAGGACGACAAGCCGCTTGCATTACATCCCGAACAGCAGCGCAAGACGCAGCATCAGATGCTCGCGCATTTGCAGCAGCAGCAACAACAGCAACAGCAACAACAGATGCTAATGCAGGCGCAGATGCAAAACAGTTTCTATTTTGGAAACCCTGCGATGATGGGCTCGGGATTTTTCGGGCCTCCCATGAACATGGGAATGGGCATGGTAGGTATGAACCCTATGATGGGCATGCCTATGCCGCCTTCTCCCCCTCCAGCGCAAGACGCTGCCAAGTATGGGCGTGTGGACAGATGGCGACACGATGTCGCTGTCGAGGGCGAACGATAAGGGTTCTCCATGATACGCCGTGTGGGTCACTTTTGTGCAAGTTGCGAGAAATTGGACTCGTTTTGGTTTGGTTTATTTATAACCTAGTACCTTATCCTCCACTCCTTTCCGTTTATTTTCCTTTATCATTCGTTCCATCACTCACACCACTCTTAACATGACTCCCGGACTGGCTCTTTTTCAATTCATCGGACCCCCTCTCCTCTAGATGAGAAGCATTAGAAATAAGTCACTCCTTTAATGTCCTTGGCATACACAAATACATCGGTACAACTCGAGATGGAATGTCCGGGTAGATCTACTCGAAAATATACCGTGAAACAATGCGACATGAATCCATGAATGAAGGCGATTACCAAATTGCAAGGGCTATGATACGATGCGCGGATGGGAGGAGGGATGTGAGCTCGGGAGTGTGTGGCGGATGAGCTTGCAAACGACGAAACACGACTCGGCGACAGCAAAACATTAATAAAAAGAAACGTAGAAACTTTCGATCTCGTTCTCACCGTGATTGTAGTCAGTATGGAGCATGTATGAGAAAAAGAAAGAGAGTAAGAAAGGGAATGCGAAGATCATGAAGGGTTCGTAATCCACAATCTGCGTTTCGGGACCGTGACAATCGATACCTCTCGCCTTCCCATTTCCTCCTCTATCCGTCGTTGTCTGGTATCCTCGTCGATATCGTCGTCGTCGTCGTCCGTGTCAACGGAACGTGGGCCCAGGCTCGCGGAGATGTCGTCATGACCGGCCGCGCGGTAGAGGGGTTGGTGCAGGTAGGGCCCGCGAGGGTCGGTCGGGAAGGGGAACTGATCAGTGCCTGTCATGGAGAGCGGGCGGGAGGTCGGTGTACCAGGGGAGTGGACAGGTTGAGGAAGTGGGCCGCGAACGCGCGCGATCAAAGTAGACAAGAGAGATTTGCCTGGACGTCCGTGCCAAGCGAGCGTAAAGAGTGATACGTAAAAAATGACAGTCCAGAGAAGGAAAACAGCAAACAGAGACATGGGGGCACGGTACCAGAGAGCAGCGAGAGATAGGATGCAAAGTGCAAGAACAAGGATGTGAAAGACAATGCGGAGCAAGAGCTCGAAAGGGGGTGGGAGTTCATACGCCATACGGGGAAACGCAGGCACTGGCATTAATGCGCGAGTGCTAAGCATATCTGTCGTATTAGGTGTCGAACCGTTCGAATTCCCCTGCGTTCTGCCATGATTGACAACGTAATCGAGCTCGTTCTGTTCATTTGATGGCGAAGAAGGGGAAAACGTTACGAAGTCAGCGTCGCTCAGGCCCTCAAGCGACATGAAGATCATGCTTACCACTGCATTGAGACTGCGCCGCCGATCTAACCAATCGACGTCTCCTAAACTACGAGGCGCCACTGGTACACGCTGATAAATCTCGATATTTGGATATGAGAGGCCATTAATGCTGGCCCTACGAAGGCGTGCAGGGCGGTTGACTACCTCGAAAGCTCGTTGAGGGCCTGCGGAATGCATCGATTCGCTGTCGATCGATGCCCTGCCTTCCCGGCTCCGGCGACTAAACCAAAAGCTGGAACCACCCCATGAATGCAAACGTGCTCGTGGTGAGGCAGGAGGTGAGGGCGGGTACTGAGTCTGTTGTGGAGCAGATGCCGATGCCAACTTTTCTGCCGTGTCCACGGAGTTGGCACGAGATGCAGCGACCTCGGAACGATCGACGACTTCTTTTTGAACGGGGTATCGTTTTGATCGAAAGAATGTCAAGAGGTATAAGAAAGGAACGACCGCGTATAGTGCAACGACGAGTACTAGTCCCGCTATGGCGTGCCCCGTCCGCAAATGGGGACTGGTGGTACTGCGTTTAGTGACGGCCATCGCAGACCGGGTTGACGTGAAGGAAGTCACAAGGCCTGTGACCCCCAAGCCGTATGCCAATATGGCAAGGAGAAACGCTAAATAGAGAAGGGGGGATCTACGGTGAGGTGAGCCCGTGATCTTAGCTGGCGGAAGTGCTAATCGAGCGAGGAGGATGGCAGGGAGGAGGAGGGCGATGGAGAGAGGTGCAGCAAGCTTGTGGGCCAATGAAACATTGTATGCTTCGAACGAGTAAGTGGAAGCGGTGGAAGTGGCCGCAGTGGAGGTGGTGCTTGTGGGTGTGCCCGATGAAGTGGCCGTTGGGAGTGATTGGAGCTGGGATGCACACTGAGTCAAGTATTGAACGTTGACGCCTGCGCCGTTGGCATTGATGCCTGTTTGGAGTTGCCCAGAAGGACCACCCCAGGAAGAATTGGAGGAGGTGATGACACCGTTGTAAGCTCTGAGGATCCAAACCTCGGCAAGGTAATTGCCATTCTCATCTTGACCACCAAAGACGATAGTATCTGCGGCTCCTTGGCGATTAGTGCCGATAAGAGCCTCACTGAATGAATAAGCGGCGGCCCCTTCGCGAGGGGATGGGAAGGAGGGGACGCCGGACGATCCGGGGTCACCGGCGGGAAGGACTCTACTCCAGTCACCGGTTGTGGTGTCCAAGATAGCAACTTCGCCTTTCTGAAGACCGCCTTGATCGTCCCAGTAGGAAGAGTTGAAGGTGCCAAGGATGAGAAAGACCTGTGAACCAAAAGAGGAGGAAGCTGGTGAAGGATTGAAGACCAATGCACCGCCATAGCGGGGGACAGGACAAGGAGGGGGTTTTATGAAAGAAGAAAGGCCTGCATTGACGACCAAGGAAGCGGGCTCGGCACAAGAGCTGGTGGTATCGAGGGTGGTGTTGCAACCGCTGACGGAAACGAGGGTAGAGCCGAGGACGGTGGAAGCTTGGTCGACGCTGGAGTCGGAAGCACCAGTCAAATTGTGACTGGACCAAGCGCCAAAGGTGTTGTTAGTGGCGAGATTGGAAGAGAGGGTGCCTGTGATTTTGAACTGCCAGACGTCTTCGAGTGGGAACATGGATTGGCCATCTGTACCACCAGACATGTAAAAGGTGGTGTTTGTAGAATTGCTATCTGGGGCTGTGCGATAATCTCTGCCACCTGAGGCGCTCCATCGGGGAGAAGGTAAGCCAGACGAGACGGACACCTGGGACCAGAACTGGTTGAGATAGTCGTACTCCTGGAAGGGGGGTAAGCGAAAAAAGCGGATGTGCGGAAGCGGGGGACAAACCCAGACGTCGTTGAGAGGGCGACCGTTGGTGTCTTTTCCGCCAAGGAGGAGATGGGCGCGGCGGCTGGAGAGAGGAGATGAGCAGGAGCGAGGGAATAAAAGTGGGAGAGACGAACTAGCTGGAGGAAAAATCATCGCCGCTGAGGGCCATGCATCTTGCGGGAGGGGGAGTGGAAGGAAGACCTGGCTGAGGTGATGGAACGGACCAAGAGTTGGTGTTGAAGTCGATGCTTTGGAAAGAATGTCAGTAAAGTGGAGGGTGTAATAGGTGAGAATGACGGACAGAATGGTCTGTGATGAGGGTATACCGCTCTCGGACTGACCGCCAAATATGACGAGATTGCGAGAGTTGTCGTCGTATCCGATGGTGGGATACTTGAGTGCTGGTGCGGGTGTACCGGCCAGGAGGTCTGTGATATTGAGCCACTGGAGGGGCGGGACGGGCATGGTGGTAGTTATGGTAGCATGAACGTTGTCGATGAGGATGATGATGGGGGAGAGGAGGAGGAGGGGAATAGGTACGGGTACGGGGAGGAGGAGGATGAGCATGATGGCGGCCACGGCTGGCAGCAACAAAACGGAGAGAGAGCAAAGCGACCGTCGTTCCCTCGCCGTTGTCCAAATTAGGAAATTTTGTCCAGGAAACTTTGTCGCGCGTTTCAACGCCATTTATCACGTGATCAACTCATTATGGATCCCTCGCGATCGCTGAGCGTCTCCGAGCCGTCCGTGAAACGTATACAGACGAACGACGACCGTGCGACTGCCAAGTTTCAGTCGACACTACTAGTAGAGTGAGCCGCGCGTTCTGCTGTTATCATAATTATGTATTATTATAACTTCTTCCTAGGGACAACCCCGCATACTCCCTCGCGGCCACCATTCGCGCCGCTTCCATGCGCGTACGAAAGTGTCCGTATTCTCCCTCTATACACGTCCCCCCCGCATCCAATTCACATCATTTCCCCCTTGCAGCCGTCACCGAAGGATATCTGTCTTCACCGCCTTCGTCTCACTTGAAACAGGCACCACCATCCCTTTTACCCGGCGTTGGTGATTACCCACCCTCCGCCCGCGAAAATAACCGCAAAATATTCTCCTCCCCGTCTGGCACATATTCTCCCCTCCCGTCCCCCTCAAAGCGTAAACAGCCCCATTCAGATACCCACGACCATGACGACCAGCTGCCGATCATCTATTCCCAATCTCCAGATCAAGCTTACTCGACCCCCGAACTCGGTGGCGATGACATGGATGTGGATAGGCCTATGAAACCCCTACGGCGATCTAGACGGATCAGGGAGCTCACACCAACCCGTTCCTCGTCTCCTTCTCAAACGGAAATGAATTCGCATCAATGCGAAGAACTATACTCCAACACGCACTCTACACAGCTCTTCTCCTCCGACTCCGCCTCTGACAATGAACCCCTTTGAACGCTGACGCGCATGCATTTTATTTTAGGTAACACAATCGCTCCGATCCCCTACCTTTCTACCTTTTTTGATTCCGTCCCGTTTCCGTCCCGTTAACCTTGCCTACCACTTACAGTCCATTGCGATATCAACCATTGCCTCCGTAGTCCTTCCGTACATGTCCTGTGTATTCCACGTTCACCTGTCCATATTCATCCAACGAGCCCGTCTAGCCTCTGAGACCCGGTCGCAAATCCGTTCCCTTGCCGAGTTGACAATGTCGACCAACAATGCAAAGTGCGCCAATTAGGTCCGTTACTTCAATGCATCACCTGTTCTTCGCCTTCCTCTGACAGGTGCCTTGTGGTCAGTGGTCTGTCCTGCGTACGTAAGACATTTCGGTTGTCGTTTAATCGATATCGCCCTCGGACCCACCCACCTATCGCATTTGTCTGACACGCTATGCCCCCCCTCCCAATTTCCCACATTCGGACTATGCACTTTTCAGGTCAAGGGCTTTGGTTTTGCGCTATATCCCGCGAGCATCGAGACCAGACGCCCGATGAACATTTTCAAATCTCCGACCAGATCCATGTTTCGTTCACTGGGAAAACTTGATTTAGCGTTGATCGCGTAGTATATCTATGTGCATAATCTCCACCGGAAAATACGCCCTTTTTGTTCCTTTAAATCCCTTCTCCCGTTCAAACAACATCTGAGCGTCGTTTCACCCTCCTCCGCCATTTCCCTATGGCCTCACCTATCTCTCTCTCAACTTCAGGACCCGAGGATCGTTTCGACAAGGCTAAAAAGCACCTATGGCAAGTAACAGCCCTTTGTCATTTTCTCTCAGCACTACAGACTGGATTGACAACGCGTGCAACGTTGCAACAATCCTTCGTCCTACGTTCGGAAAAGCGCGAAACCCCGTCCCTTTCGCGTCTTGCTCTCGCTTATTACATACCGCCTGCGTCGCGCTCGTGCCGACGCCACACGTCTTCGCCTCTGAGTGACTTATAATCCAACGTCCTCACAGGGCTTCTGAATCCCCAGCTCACGAAGAAAACCATCCCGATCCCCCGACAGACCGACGAGAACCTGGAATCAAGTCTCCGTCTCCGGAAGACGCTAGCATGCATTCCACTCATTCAACCACGCCCGACCGACACCGATCTCCCCAATCGACCGAAAAGCTACAGGTTCCGGAATGCATTCTCAAGGCGCCATCAAAGTACGTCATATTCTCCTCCCTCTTCTGCACGGTGAACGGTTGATCGGAAATGTGACTGTTATGTATTCGCTGCGAAACAGCAGGTCGCAACATGTCTTGCCACCTTTCTCTCGGGATGGATTCAATTTCGATCACGACCGTCGATTACCCCCTCCACGATCTTGGAATGTGCCGGAACATGTAAACCCCAGAAACAGACCAAGGTAATTCTCTCTTCGCAGGTGACTGACCCTGAGCTAACCCGGACATGGCTGTAAGAAGCCGCATCGCCTCGACGCTGACTGAGCCGCGGACTAGTCACGAGAGTCTGCAACGTCCTGTTTCGCTTTCTGTCTTTAATTCACCTACTGCGACCTACATGTGGCCGGGTTTTCAGGCCGCATCGCAAATGAGCCACCCCCCAGTCATTTACGTCAACTACGACAATAGAGATGCCATGCGGTCGGCGTCAACCAGCTCTGCATTGAGCAGACATGATTCGCCTGTCACTTCGTGCGTTCATCGCTGCAGTTGCCAACGAGGTCGTTCACCAATTTTCGTCAGCTCTCCCGCATTAACACATCGCGATCGTTCTACCACCAATATGCTTCCCAGGAAGCGACGTAGTACGTCACCCGATAGGAGGTACGTTGGCCACGAATTTTCTGGAACGAATTGTGGCGATCTTATCATGCGCTCTTCCTACAGCATGTCGCCCGTCCGAAACACTCGAGGCATAATGGAGTCGATGAGGTATATTGGACCATGCTCGTCGCGATGACCTACTGAGTCGGCCCCAGCCAGGCGCACCTGTCAGACAGGGATCATCACCCACAACATGCGCAGAGCTCCAGGCAGCAGGACAAGCGTACCTCCTTCCAGCTCAGTCGGCCTTTCACAGGCACCGCGACGCGCGGGACGTCCATCAACCATTCGCTTACGTCCTCCGAAGATGACCAACTCAGGACTTCGCGTGAAGGGAGCATTCAGATTAGCGAGGCTAGCGAAGTAGAGGTGGCAGCCCGACCTATCGTCCGACGTCAATCGCCACGCAACGACGCGGATGCGTGGGAGCGATATGCGAAACCGACGTTGTCTCCCGATGGGACGACCAGAAAATGGCAATGTACATGGCCAACCCCGGAAGACCGCAAGAAGCCCACATGCGAATACACCTCTAAAAAGCAACTTGTCAAACGTCACGTCGAGACGACGCACTTGCGGTACAAGTAAGTGAGACGAGTTTGCAACAAGCGACTTCTCACCTTCTATAGGCCCTTCGTCTGTGAAGTATGCAAGAAGGGTTTCCCACAAAAGACGTCTCTGGATACCCATATGCATGGCCAGTACGTGTCAGTCCGTCAAGAAGCCAAACTAGTTTATACACCGGTCTTGATAGCACGGGTTCTACCCCACACGTTTGCCGCTATGGGTGCGGAATGGCCTTCAAGGATCCCGCTCGAAGACACCGTCACATGGTTGAGGAGCACGGCTATGTCCCGAGGCAGTCCAAAAAGAAGCATAAAGCTGGCCCGTCTCCTCAAGAGGGTACAACTGTTGATCCCGTACGTCCATTCACGTTTATAAGTGGCTCGGACGGGTAGAACTTCCGTGCACGACCCGCCTTTCCCCTCCTTTGGATCTGTGGTATTTCATATATGTATTGCCAGAAACTGATATGTATTTTTAAAATCTTCGTGACGCATTTGCGCTACTGTTGTAGCGTATCATTATTATTTATGGGTCTTCCCCCGAACATACCCCCTTATTATTGTTAGATTTGATATCCCCCCACCTTTTTTGTAGCTTTTTGGTGACGTTCTGGTTCCGACTCCTAGGGTAGGGCGTCTGTATGAGGGTGCAATCATCCGCAGCACGAAAATAGATCCATCCGGGTGATCGAGTATCCGCGTGAGAGTACACTGATGATAGTTGCCGCCTAGAAAAAAGGACGGTCGCAATGTGTGAGGATGCACACGAGCCACGCTCTTGCAGCATGAACGGTTGTTGCGATGACCGGGAGTCCGACTGCTGTTTTCGAGTGTCGACGATGAAACAGATTGGGAATCAGAGAAGTTAAGTCGGCGTATCCTTCTGCACCTCGCTACGCCTGTCTCCGGGAAACTATCTGACACATGGCGATCAAACGTCAAGGGAAAGAAGGTGATTCGGGTGAGGAACCTTTTTCTCTAACGCGGCGGGAAAGTGCCAACAATGAGCTGGACCAGTGCCATCCCTTGTTCCAAGTGACAGCCGACGTCAAACCCGCATTGTTGTCAGTCGTGACTCGTGATGTCCGAAATGAGCTGTCATGCAGAAGGGAAAGGCGATTATTTCGTTGATCTGAGTTGACTACCTCTTTTTTTTTTTTTTTTTCCACGTTTGCACTGCCTTGTGTCTGTGATGCACTGCATCCGAGTAAGTGTGGACTTGGTCCGCGATACGCCTCACGTCCTTGTGCGCTGGGAGGGTACGACAGTGAACCACCGAACCTTCCTAATCGGGTAAACAACACAGCCCTGTTTGGGGGTTCTTGCGATTGGCAGGTTCGGCATGCCGGCAAAGTCGCAAAATGCCTTCCAAGTCTTCCGACCCACCACTGGGCAGCCTCGCCATCCAAGCCCCCTCACTGACGCCGCAGCTCGTTCACGTTTCAGCTGCGACGTGTCACAACCTCAGCCTGTTCAAAGGCGAGTATTTTGACCCTGCCTCGTAGGCTGTGTGGCCTCATCTCCCAAAGACCTTCTCAGGGAATACCGTGCGCTCGATGACACCATCACGATGAGGTTGAACCGCTCAAACGCACAGTTCCGCGATCGAGATCGCCAAAGGACTGGCGGAAAAGGTAGCATCCACGATCGAGCCTGCGCGTATGTGTGGAAGGAACTCCTAGGTGAGTGCACTCAGGTTCGTTCCTTGTGCCCAGCGAGCGGTTGCGTTAACTTGCGATCGCGTCAGAGAACTGGAAGCGTAGGACGGAAATTGTAGAGTATTGTGTGGGCGTCGTGGATCAATCCGTGAGCGAGAAGCACAAGTTGCTCGACGGACTCGACGGCGATGACAGGGCAAAGAGGAAGACGCAAGCTGAGCTGTTTGCCGACGAGGTGAAGGTTGGTTAGAAGCAAGCAGCTTCATTACCGTCAATAACTACCGCTAACAGCCTGGGTCCTAGAGGAACCAGGTGCACAATGAATTGTCTGTCGAAAAGATAATACGAAAGCGGTCCCTCGAGGGTCAGTTACACCCCTGACCCTGCACTAGCACCTTCGATCTTACTGACGTGATCTCCACAGCCTTTCAATCTCGGTGTCGATACTTTACACCGTCGATGAGCGATCCTGAGGACAGAAAACGGTGGGACAGTGCTCAGTCACAAGAAGCACAGTAGTGCCCTCTCTCCTCGTTGTTTTCATTCAGGGGCCAGCGCCGCCCCTCATCGTCTGCATGCGTACCGTCGGATTAGCGCACATCATGGTCTTTGTTCGTCAAGTAGAAGCCTTGCAATGTTGCACACAAATAGTACTTTACGTCATCGTGATGACGCCATCTTGGACCGAATATGTATCAACCCGATTGGGGCGGCGGCCATCTTGGAAGGACACCACGAACATGTTAACCGCCCTTGCATTACTTGGTCTGTGTGCCTCAACGCAGGCTGCTGTGCCACCTCTATTGGCGGTGCAGGACAACTCGGATATCCTCATCACCGGGGACACCAAGGTTCCGGTGGTCCTAGGCGTCATGTCTCGTTGCCCGGATGCCCTACTTTGCGAAGCAGTCTGGGACCGCGTGCTCCAGAGAGTGGGAGACAAAGTGGACATGTCCCTTTCTTTCATTGCAAAGTATGTCCGTATGCCCTGTGACTCTCAAGGGTTCCTCATGTTACTTACAGACCAAACCGATCAGACACCACTTATGGGGTAACGTGCATGCACGGCCTGGAGGAATGCGCCGGAAATGTGCACGAGTTGTGCGTTGCCAAATACCACCCAACTTCAGAGTGGTGGCCTTTCCTCCAATGCCTCAATTTTCAAGGCCGTGATCAAATCGGGCTACGTGACACGGCCGTCAACTGCGCTGAAACGGCGGGATTTGAGTGGGAAACCGACAAGGCGAGTCTGTGTGCCGGCGACGATGGACAGGGAGACGAGGGTGTCAGGCTGCTACAAGAAAGCGTCCAGAACAGCTTGCAGAAGGACATCACGTAAGTCAAGCGGATGAAGGCCCGATGACAAAAACTGAGGCTTCGAGCGCAGAAAGAGCTGTACGATCATGATAAATGACCGTAAAGTCTGTATTCGTGACGGTACTTGGTACGAATGCGAGGTGCGTGAATTCTGAGGTGTCAACGGAGATAATGTTCATATCAAACGCAGGGTGGACACACGCCTGCTGATTTCATCAGGCAAATCAACGAGGAGTATGAGCGGCTGAATCAAGTCGATTAGGAGGCGCAGGCACGATACTATAGATTCAGTGTCGTCAGCTGGATCTCGCGTTCTGATCCCGGCTTGTTGTATGAAACCAAGTGTCCACGACCACGAAGCGGCTGCGTGGCGGACCACCATGTGCTCGATTAGCCACCAAGAATTAGCTCGTACACGATGACCACCAGGTTAAGTCCTATCAAGGGAACTTGTTTGAATGAGTGTTAGGGGTACTTTTCTTTCATGCATTTGTTGAACACGCTTACTGCGCATGAGTGTCCGCACGGCACTGATGAGGTGTATTATGCGGACTTTAACGCCGACGTCCTGTTGTGCATAGCCATAGCCAGACTGGTCATAAGGTTGGTTGAAACCGGCGTTGGAGGTCTGGGGTTGGGTCGAGGCCCAGCCAACTGGAAAAAGTGGTAAATTGAATGAGAGCAGTGGTGGGGGGAATGACTAGAACGCACTGCGTGCAAGAAACCGGTCTTCACTGAGAACTGCCACGGCATTTATCAGGAGAAGGGAGACATATAGAATAGCACCGATGGAGAGCATCGTTCAGTGCGAACGTCGGACGAGTACGTATGTAAGTAAGTAAGTAATAACTGAGTTAGTTCACGGCGCGTGTCCCACCCACCGTGACCGTGACCGTGACAAATAAGTTATTTCCTTGCAAGCATGCATGCAGTCGCGAAGAGCGTCCGACGCGGTCAGTCCAGTAAACACTGCCAGACGATTCATTAGCTTATTCGTTTTCACAGCCGGTCATGCAGGCCACAGTCTGCGATCTTGTTCCCACCACGAGACAACGAGAGTGCTGTGGCTCAGTCGCCGAACGTAAGGTAGTCCTTTCCGACCCCCGCACTCGTGTACCGATCGCACCTGTCTGCAGCTATTGGAATCCTATGCAGTGGGTTCAAGAGAAATTCGCTCCGGCACCGAAGAAGGCGTCTGAACGCGCAGTCAAGCACCAGGACACTCCGGACGCGACCCCTGCTCAAGACGAGGTGTTCCAAGGAGCGCCCACGACTCCCGATGCACAAGACTCCAAGAGAACACAGGAAAAGCAACCCCCGAAGCGTCCCAAGCAACCCGCACGCGAGGTACATCTCTCCC
>JBBPPG010000177.1:0-40170 GCA_038091855.1 Leccinellum luteum | reverse complement strand
TCCCCCGACATTACTTGTTCACACGACCGGGTCGGACTGTACGGACTCTCGGGGGCGGCCCATCGAAGATATTCCACCGCCGGCGTTCCGGCGCGTTTGCCGACAGAACCCCTGACGGAAAGCTGCGAGCGACTCATCGTGCCGCGAGGCGTGGTGTTCAACCCCCCGTGGTGACTGCTTCGGCCACTTCGCTGGCTTTGAGGACTCGAATCGACTCTTTGGCGGTGGTCGTCGTCCGTGAACTCAGCGCTCTGTGACATAGGACTCGTCGGAGCCGCCGCACCGTTCTCTTTAAGGTTCGGGGATGCTATCAGGTTTGGATTAGGACGAGCCAAAAGGTACTTGAGAGCCTGAAAGAGGTAGTACATTAGCGAGGTCTCATACGCGGAACCAGAGCAGAGATAGCCCACATTTAGCCAAATGTCGTGGCGCTCCTTCGTAGGTGCTGTGATTTTCATTTCCCTCTGGGCCGTCGAGATCACCACGCTATACTGGTACAACCCAGGTGGCATGGGATTGGGATCCAAAACAGAACGGACGCCTTCGATGTAAGCTGCGAACGGAGCGTCAGTTTCATCCTAGCCAAGGCATCATGCTGCACGTGAAAACGGGCTTACCACTCTTGGCGCTCGACTCTGATACGTTCGATGAGCCGGGATCGGCGGAACTCCAGTACAACGTCTTAGTGTAGGGATGTACCCAAAAGAATCGCTTGTGTCGCCTCTCTCCGTGTCCCTTCCCGATCGTGCGCCTAGTATACTTGTATAGGAACTCCCCGATCATCGTCTGAGTAATAGCATGGATGACAGTGGGATCCGTCATTCCGCCGTTCTGATCTATGGCGTGGGCAGACAGAGTGGAGGATAGGCCTTGGGTGTGCCCGCGGTTCACGAAGGGGTTGTGATCCGACGACATCGACGACCGCGGAGAGAGAGCGCTTCGGTCTGAAGTGAGAGAAGTACTTGACAATTCCCTGCGTTCCTTCTCCCGAACGCTCCACGATGGCAACCCGGTGGGAGGATGCGAGCTCTGCGCATGGGCAGCAGCATTTGCGGCAGACCTGAAGCTGCTCGTGGACGGAGGCTGTCGGATAACCGATGAAGGAGGCATACTCGATCCGTGCTGTCTCGGGCCGTACGATCCCTTGTTGTTCACAGAGAGCATTGCACCGAACGTTGGGGTCGTCGCACGTTGAATGAGTTCTGCCGGTGGGGGTGATGACGGCCTTGGCGGAGGGACGTCCCCGGACGCAGACGATGTCGTCGGGATTCTTCTCTCGGGTATAAACGACGGTGGAGGCATGCTATTCGTTGGCGGCGGTTGGCGCGGAGGAGGGGGTAAAGCCATCGTCGGCGGACGCGTCTTGTCAACCACCGAAGGCACATTCGACGACGTTCGGGATCGCTTGGCGGGGTCCTCAGCGACGACAGAGGTGGTAGATTCAATGGACCGTCGCTGCTCCGACAGAGATATACGTGAATGAATCGCGCTGAACGTTGCAAGGACGGAATCTCTGATGCCAGTGACAGGCGAGGAAGGCGCCGAGGACGCAGGGGAGGATGTCACGAATTGGAATGGTTGACCATTCGTTCCCACCCTATAGAGGCCCAAGGGTGTACCAGGGGCCGCGGCATTGGCGACGGGTGTGATGGACGAGCTCGACACATCCTGCTTCCCTGGAGACGGCGTAGACACAACGGAAGCGTTAGGAGGGGTGACAGGCCGTGGGGTAGTATCCGTCTGAATGGACATCTCCTTCGCCTCTGGCCTGGGTTGCTCAACGAACTTGATGACTTCAACTTCGACTGATTTTTCGACCTCCTTGACCACCTCGACTGGTTTCTCGATCTCCTTGATGACCTCGACAGGCACCTCCTTGATGACCTCCACTACTTTGATGATCTCCACTTCCTTGATGACCTCTTTCACGACCTCCACCTCCTTGATGACTTCCACAATCTTGACGTCTTCGAACGGAGCCCAAACGCCCTTCTCGTCATACTCGACTGGTGTCCTGGGTGATTCAGCATCGGCCCTCTGCTCCGTAAACGAAGCCACGGACGACCAACCAGCCCGACTCGAAATCCTCGACGCCTTGATACTCTCCTCGTCGCTCTCGGAATAGTCATTGTCCGAGATCGTCAACATGGAGTGGAAGTCCTCGCGTGACTCGGAAGGCGTCGTCATCCCAATACTCATGCGTGCGTCATGGTAGTCTTCCGCGTCCGTCTCCGTCTCCGCGCCGGTCTCGGTGGCCCCGTCATCTATATCGGACTCGGACTCGGACTCGTAAGCTAACTCGGAGGGAGTGGACAGAGAGCCAGGCATGAAACCGTTCCGTAAGGTCACGTCTCCGCTGGCATCGTAAGAGGACTGGGTAAAGTCGGATTGCATGAGAGTCGTGCGACGCGGAGTAGGGGAGAAAACGGGGTGATGAGGAGGTCTGAATGGGGGGGAGGTCTGGATCCCTGCTTGAATATTAGCTTCCGTGGGCATATACTGTACGGCGGTATCAATGTGTTGAGAGACAATCTCGTCGGTCTGGGAAGACATGTCGGAAGTGTCAACGACGACAGAAGGGGAAGGAAGCATTGTAGGTTCTGCCTGTACACCAGCTTCAGTTGTAACGGGCGCGAGGGTGGGGACTAATAATGACATTCCACCCTCGTCAGTCTGACATTCAACGTCCTTTGTCTCCCGTTCATCATCAAAGGCATGGTCTTCGATCACACTGGTCATCCCTACGCCCAGCTCTGCGGAGAGCGCTTCAGAAAGTGGCTCTGGCTGTCCGACAAACGAAGGTGGACGTGCTTCTTGGAATGCAGCACCACCGCGCTGACGGCGATGAGCACCGCCGCGTCCACCGCCAACGGACTGACGTAGAGGACTGGTACGTGACCGTAATGAACTGTAAGACGCTGATTTGCGAAGCACATTTGCAAACGCGGGGTCCATTCCATCGACGCTCGTGCGATTTGCGACTGCAACGAATGGGGCAACTTGCAGACCACGCTGCTCCACGTCATCCTCATTGCGATCGTCGTCAGACGCGTCGAGGTCAAATTCATCAACGCCACCTTGCTGGTCGTCAAAGGAACCTGGGATTGATCGGACGGGGGAGGGGGGCGTTGACTTTTCTTCCACTCCGTTGGGTGAAGAATTGCGAGCAGCCCTCTCGAATCGTTCAGCGAGCGAAGCGACGCCGCGACCTCTCCGACCACGACCCCTACCAGCACGGAAGGGGGTCAATCTGTGTCTTGGTTTGGCGTTTGATGCGGGTGGTGTCGGAGCATCAATGTCCTCGAATGCTGCAGTCTCTGGCGGTTCATTCTCGTCGTGAATGTGCCCTGGAGAAGCCTCTAGTTTGCGCTTGTAGTCCATGCGCATCTCTTTCTCGCGGTGAAGGGAGCCCTTGAGTGTCTTGATCTGCCTCTCTGCGTGGAAGAGTCTCTGCTGGAGCGCTTCGATTTCCTTGTTAGGGTGATTAGAAGCATGGAAAGGACGCGACGGGGATGGGTCGGGGGAAACATCAGCGATGTCGTCGAACGAATCTGGCTGGAATACGACCGATGTGTCCAGGCGTTTCCTGTTGGTGGAGGCGCCTGCAGCAGAGAATACATCGTCTTCGTCCGCAGTCGCAGGGGTCAAAAAGTCTTTGCCGTCCCCGGTGCCCGGTGTGAAGGGAGAACCATACTTGGGAGCCAGTTTCCGATTGGCCTTTGCCATATCGGCCCTCATAGCATCTAGGGCGGACTGCAAGTCGGATTTGTCACGCTGCAGACCTGCAGCATGTTTCCGCGCCTGGGCGAATTCGGTGTCGTGTTTAGCTTTGAAATCGTCCAACGCAGTCTTTGTGCGCTCTGCTTCATTCTTGTGTTGGTCTGCGGACTCGCGTGCTGTGTTGAGGGACTTTGTGAGGCGCTTGTGCTCCGATTCCAATCTCTGCGCGGTGCTTTGAGAGTCTGAGAGCTGTGTGCGGAGTTCCTGCAGGGTAACCTCGAGGTTCCAGTTCTCCTCCTTGTACTTGTCTGATGGACACGGATCATCAATTGGGCTCCAAGCGAAGAGGGTAAGGTACACACCTGAACTCTGCTCTTGGGAACGGAGAGCGGTACGAAGGGATTCGATATTCCTCTCGAGATCGTCCTTTTCCTCCTTCATGTCCTGAATTACCTTGTCGCGCTCACCAAGAAGACTCTGTAGCCGTCGAACCTCTGTGAGCAAACCGCTACCAATTTCAAATGCGAATTCTACGGGACGGAAATGAAGATGAGTATGTAAAGATGCCAAGGGCGTGATCCGGTGAGAAGTAACTGACCGACGTCATCCGCACGGTGAGCGGCATTTTTTGCGCGACGAGACTGGGCAGCGGAAGAAGAGGAAGCCTTGGAGCGTTCTGGTTCATCGCGAGGAAGGTCCTTGACAGGAATTGGCGGTGATAGTGAGTCGTCTGCGGGACGCTATGCAAGCGAGTAAGCAACAAGCACAAATCAAAAGTAAAATGAGGGTGGAAACGAAATGAAAATGGGGCCACGAAGGTGTGGCGCGGGCTGGACGCGTCATCTGCAACGTCGCAAAAGACGAACACTGGGTTGTGGTGGCACGCGGAGGCCACGAGGCTCGGAAAAGAAGAGTAGAGAGATACAAAACACGAGACGAGCAAGCAAGTATTTGTACCTTTAGACCGAATGCGTTGGACAATTGGGTGTTTTCGAGGTCCCAAGCCTTGATGGTGTCTACTAGCTCACGGTAGCGCTCCCTCGCCTCTGCGTCGAGATCCTCTTCGTCGCCACGTTCTGCATCGAGATCCTGGAGATGACGAATCTTCTCCTCGAGTTCGATCTGCTGTGAGAGGACGCGCTGACCGAGTGCACCGGCTTGTTGTAGCTGCTTTTCCTTGTTGTCGAGGAGGAGTTGAAGATGAAACTTGCGTTCTGACGGTGAAGCAAAATGATTCAAGGAAAGGTCTGGCAAAAAAGAAAGAGCGCCGGTGAGACCGTCCGACGCGCTGGTCATCGTCGTCGTCGTCGTCTTCGTCGTCGGTAAAGTCTAAAGTCAATTGAGGAACTCTTTGAACAAAACACCCACCCAATTGCTTATTTAGGAAATTATTTCCCATTACTGCTTATCAGAATGACACTCATTCGCCTCGGAGTCGACGTAGGCGGTACAAACACGTACGTTTAGTCAATAAGAGTGTATAATAATAATAATAATAAAATCAGTGACGCCGTATTGCTCGACATCGTTAACCGACGTGTCCTCGCATCCGCCAAGCATCCGACCACCCCAGACGTCACACAGGGCATCCAGCTCGCTGTACAGTCCGTGCTCGCTCAAGCACAACACCCCACTGATATCCAGGCAATATCCATCGGTACCACAGTACGTTCATCCACCGATTCCCGGTGCATGTCTTTCATCCCCACAGCACTTTGTGAACGCGCTCGTCGAGAGAAATCGCGCGCGCCTAGATCGGGTAGCCGTCATCCGTCTTTGCGGTCCCTTCACCCATGGCACTCCTCCGTTCGTCGGATTCCCGTCCGATCTGAAAAACAGTACGTCCTCCACAACGATCCCGCTCACCGATCATCGATCCGGGCCTCAGTTCTGAAGGGCCCATGTTTCCTCGTTTCGGGCGGACTCCAAATTGATGGCAGCGAAATCGCGACTGTCAACGCTACAGAAATAGAATCTGTCTGCGACACGATCGACAAAGAGGCACGTAACATTTTCCTTGTACATCGCCTGCCGCAATCGATACTCAACGTAAAACCACGCTCAAAGGACGTCCACGCAGTTGCGATCATCTCGGTCTTTGCTCCCATCGATTCAACCCTTAAACAGGAAGAACACGTCGCTTCCATCGTGCGAGCAAGACTACCACACCTAAACGTCGTGTGCTCCAAGGATGTGGCTCACATCGGCCTCCTGGAACGCGAGAACGCGTCCATTCTCAACGCCTCGCTTCTTAGGTATGCCAAGAAGACCGTCGCAGGCTTCCAGAAAGCAGCACGTGCTTTACACCTAAGATGCCCTGTGTTCATCACGAGCAACGATGGCACCTTACTCGATTGCGCACAGGCCGCTAAATTACCTATTCGGACCTTGTACGTCCTCATTAATATGGTGATGCACCTCCGAGTCTCAATTACATGACATAGCTCTTCCGGACCCACCAATTCAATGAGAGGAGCCGCGTTCCTTGCATCGCTCCGGTCTGACATCCCGAAAGAATCCGCCCTGGTGGTCGATATAGGAGGCACAACCGTTCGTCCTCCTTCCCTTCCTTTTTCTCGGCCTCTATAAACGGATGCATTCTCCAGACGGACATAGGAATGCTTTTGTTCGTACTCGTCCCAGTCATCCAAAGCATCGATCTAACCTTTACGTCCCTCGTTTGAAGGCCCAGCGGCTTCCCTCGGCAAGCTGCAGCCCAGCATGAACTCTGCGGAGTCTTGCTCAACTTCTCCATGCCTCATGTCACCAGGTAACTCGACACGTTCTTCTCTCATTCAAATCACAAATTTCCGTTATAGCATCGGTCTCGGAGGTGGCTCTCTCGTCCGCCATGATTCTCACTCCAAACGGGTAACCGTCGGTCCTGACTCGGTCGGGCACAGAATTGAATCCGAAGCCCGCGTTTTCAGTGGTACGACACTTACTGCTACAGACATCGCCGTCGCTGCTGGACGGGCATCCATTGGAGACGTTTCCCGCGTCGCGGGTCTTGACCAGTCCGTGGTCGATGGAGCGCAAAAGGTAATCAAGACTATGCTCCAGAACACTTTGGACGCGATGAAGACGTCAGCCACCGACATCCCCGTCTATCTGGTCGGCGGAGGATCCATTTTGGCACCAGATGAACTCGTTGGGGTCAGTCGGGTCCATAGGTTTCCGCATTTCGACGTGGCGAATGCAGTGGGCGCCGCTATCGCTCAGGTGAGGGTGACAGCAGTACACTCTCGGAACCGTGGCTCATTTACAGGTAGATATCCGGTACGATCGATTCGTTTGAAGACACGTCGTTTACCCCCGTGTCCGAGGTGAAGAAAGCCATCGAAGCCAAAGCCATCGCCCGGGCAGTGGCTTCGGGCGCTGCCCCCGATCGTGTATTCATCGTAGAAAGCGAAGTGATACCCGTCGCATATACCGCCGGAAGATGCCGCTTCTACGTCAAGGCCGCAGGAGACTGGAGTGGAAATGCGGTCCCGGACGAAATAGACGACGCAGACGGCGACTCCAACCCCTTTTCTAAGACCACCGTGACGTCCCCAGGAACGACGTCGGACGCTGTACCTGAAGAAACTGTTTCGTTGGAGTCGGCTGACGACATCCTTGCATACAAACCTAAAGTGCAAGATAATCAATGGGTTCTGTCCGAAATCGACCTCGAGTGGATCGCGGACGGATGTTACATTCTGGGCTGTGGCGGCGGCGGTTCCCCGTTGCATGTCTTTTGGGAATTACGAGAGATGGTGCGCGCCGGACAGATTATCCGTGTCATTGATCTTTCCTCCCTCGCTCCGGATGCGCTCGTAGGTTGGGGTGGGGCATTGGGTAGCCCAGAGGTGGCTTCAGAGAGGCTGCTTGGGAGCGAGTGCGTATGCTTCACACCTCCAGAAATCGTTCACCGACCATTTCCAAGGTACAACGAAGCGTGTGATGGTCTCTGGGAGTTTATGGGGGCAAGCTTGAGCTATAGCACCGATAACGGCTGGGTCTCAACCACGTTGACAGATAACGAAACCCGACGCACTTTGTGCCGTGGAAATCGGTGGAGGAAACGGGATGATCAACGTGAATCACTAGACCCTTCCACCAGTTTCTCGGACTGACATCTCGTACAGATGATCACGGCCGCCACAAAGAATTACGACATCCCGATCGTTGATGGAGATTTCATGGTATGTAACAACAATCTCCTTCCCTGCAGACCCTCTGACAGGTCCATTTAGGGTCGCGCATATCCAACCGTATGCGACAATTTCACCTGAGAACGAAGCACACTGATACCAAGGATCGTGCAGTGGCACCAAACGACCGCCAACGTGTACGACGAGTCGGGTAAGGCGGCATCCCTCCTTCCGACCGGGATAGGGAGCGGGGACGGTAACGTCATAGTTGGTCTTCCATCCTCCCTGACCGAAGTCTACGACCCTGATCACGTGATGAAGATCATGACCAGGGCGAAAAAAGACACCGACGTCGATGCGGCTCTGCGAGCGGCGTGTATCGAAATGGGGTGAGTTGCTGTACATACAACGCCACCACCCAACCGATTCTCAGGCAATGGCTAGGACATTCGTGGGCGAGGCCAGTCGCCCTCTGCGAGTCAGAGAAATGGCGATTTCCATGATCGTTAACACAGTATCGTTGAGCTGGCGCATTGGAAGAGCTATTGCTCTTGCCCGAAAGCAGTCCAACATTGACCAGATAGGCCAAGTTATTGTCGATGCCGTTGGGGGGGCCAAGACGGCAAAGGTGCTATTCAGCGGGAAAATCGTCGACGTTCGCAGAAGGTGTGTCTGGGCTTATCACTAGAAAATGCCACCGAGCTCGCGATTTCCTAGGTTGTATAAAGGACACACGATAGGTGAAGTAGTCATCAAGCCTGTGTCCGCGGAAGAAGACTCGGGGGCTGTTTCAGACAAGTCCGAGGCAAAGTTTAACGGAACGCTCGTCATACCTTTCAAGAACGAGAACCTGTATGCAGAGCATACGTCCAAGGATGGTCAAATAGTGGTGACGTACCGTTGTATTTCCTCGCCGCGTGTAAGCCTCTTACATAGCAGCTGACAGATGCTGGCCGCCGTCCCTGATCTGATCGCTGTGCTGGATGCCCAGAGTGGCTCAGCACTGGGTACGCCCGACTACAAATACGGATTGAGGGTGCTAGTCCTCGGGATTACAGCTGCCCCTCAATGGACGGAAACCCAAAGGGGACTTGAGGTCGGAGGACCGAGCGCTTTCGGGTACGTCACCTTTTTTGCGACATGCCGCACGCCATCCAATGCTGACCGAATCACGCAGCTTCCATGACATCCAGTACACGCCGCTCGGTGTATATTGTAAGCCGCGATCGGTTATAGAAGAATATAGCCGTAAGACGACGTAGCACGCGGATCTGGGGTACTTTGAGCATATGATATTGTACGTTAGCTCCGGCCGAGAGGGTGGTGAAAGCTTTGAAGAATGTAAATGTATCGTTTGTGGTCAGACCGCGTTCGCGTTCCGGTGGTCCGAAAATACCCTCTGCCTCGTCTATTCTTGGTCTTGGAGAGCTCGGCTATCTCCTCGTCGTTTTTATTTTTGTTTTTTGCATGACTCGCTGTGGCTTGCTTCGGATCTCTTGTAGCACGAGGTGTCCGAGTCGTCGTGAGTTTTTTTTTGTCTACCCCCCTCCACGCGGGACCCAGTGTCCTCGAACACCCAAGAATAGCGAAATAGAGCATACACAGTACCCGTAGTGCGCACGTGGAACGACCAAGTGTGTAAGTCGTCGCGTTTGGAAATCGTGGATCACCGCGGACCAGAGTTAGCAGTGTAACTGGTCTGCGGCCGCGACAGGGGCCATGTCATACTACGTTACTACGCGCTGTCAGTCACCCGGCTCCGTTTCCAATGACAGAACGGAACCAACACGATCGTTCCACGGACTTGGCTAGCAACAACTGGCACAAAGGTGTCAAAGAGATGAATTAATCGTGGGAGATGAAACTTCCCCCTATGACTTTTGCAGCACGGGGAGCTGCGGTCCTTT
Organism: Leccinellum luteum; assembly: GCA_038091855.1. Taxonomy (NCBI): domain Eukaryota; kingdom Fungi; phylum Basidiomycota; class Agaricomycetes; order Boletales; family Boletaceae; genus Leccinellum; species Leccinellum luteum. The sequence continues at coordinate 30,407 of JBBPPG010000177.1, read as the reverse complement.
CATGTTTTGTTTTTACTCGTCTTGCGCGCGGATCCGTGGTGATAAGCTATGGAGACAGGACCACGGGAAAGGTGCATGATGGCAGTCGTGGCAGCGGCACAGTGATCACCCATTCAAGTTGTCAATATTTGTCGGGGTAGAGGGTCGGCCAGCGCTTCGATCGAGTTTCATTTCACCCAAGGTACGTGGTATGCTGGCAGCTGATCAATTAATAGGCCGAGGTGTCGCCAGCGACGCGCGAGCTTTGTTGAACGTTGGATGTGGTAGGAGTGATACCGGATCGCGTCGGAACTTTCTAGGGTCAGCCATTGAAGCTAGTAGTTCAATCAATACAGCAGTTGATAAATTAGTCTAGTGAATGATCATGCATGTCAAAGGGTAAAAAACACATCAATCCGCATTCGCGAAGAAAGAAAAAGAGGGCAGAGGGAATTGTATCAGTCATGCCGAGTCCATAGTTGCAAGTGGTATTGTATATGAGACAGCTGGGCACCGTCGAACAACAAAAAAATATGCGAACGGAGAATGGAACTAGTTCCGAAGATAGTAACGTATGCAAAAAAATGAATAGAGAAGATGACGATGCTGTCAAAGCGCCGAATGAATCATACTTTCTCAGTCGCCCGCTTCGCGGCTATCCGTCTTCGTTTCCAAGCAGGCGTGAAGTCCACATTTCGAAGCATGACCACTGCAATAGCGTATATCACGCCGAAACAGATGGCAGGTATCGTACCGAGGTGATAAGCCTTGACGAGCGCATCAAGAATCTGATTTTCGTATTGAGGATATTGTGCGTGGTCGTCCGCTAGCCCCAGGCCCTGGTCCACTAGTGAAGCCGGGAGTTGTCCTTGGAGTGAATGTGTGAAACTCGTCTCATACACAGCCGTGAGAAGTGCCGTCGCGAAAGTTCCGCCCAGTGTCCGAAGGAAAGACAAGAAGCCACTGATACCAGCGATCTGGTGCGGCTTGACTGACATGGGTCCAACCACGAGCGAAGGTTGGTAAAGAAGGCCAGACGCTATGCCAGTGAACACCGAGTACCCGATGGTACGTGCGACTGGAGTATAACGCCCCACATCAAGCATTAAGCCACTTCCCAAAGCGTACAACAGACCGCCTGCGAAGCCTATGAGCCGTACGTGACCGGTGAGCGATAAGATATTGGCCCCGAGGACCGACGAAGCACCGAGAGTCAGGATCAGTCCAAACATCTGGATTCCTGATGTCACGAGGCTGGAGCCTTTTACGTCGATGAAGTAACGCGGAAGGAAGAAGACAGCTCCAAAGTAGCCTGCGCCGGTGAGAAAGTTGATGAGACATGCGATGGGGATATTTGGTATCCTGAAGAGATTGATGTCGACGACGGGGTGTTCGGCCACGTTGAGTTCGTAATAGACGAAGACAGGGATGAGACATCCCGCGATAACGAACAAAGCGATTATAGGTACAGACTGACGAACGGATCTATGAGTGCCTCATGCCTTGGATCCGAAAACTTACGTTCCAGGGAAATAGTTTGTTACCCATCTCTATAGCGATACAAACCATGCTAGATATTGCAACTGCGAGGACACAACCAACGTAGTCCACTTCTTGCAGTTGCGCGAGGAGGCCGACGCGCTGCTGTCGATGGGGAACAGGATAGCGAAGACTGAATGAACCGATGACCAGAGTGAGGCCGATGAGGATCAAAGTTATCCAAAATATCCATCTCCAGTTACCGTCGATGGATATGATTGCTCCGAGGACAGGCCCTACGGCCAGTCCGACAGCAGAGGCAAGATTGAAGAATCCCAACCACAACCCTCGTGTGTCGGGGGTCGTCAGATCCAAAACGATGATTACTCCGACGGATTGTCGACCTGCAGCGCCAATACCCTGAAGAAGACGCGCGCCAATCAGCGAGTCCATGGACTGGAATCAAGTGTGTCAAATAAAGAACAGTGCTGAATTGGTATGCAAGAGATGCTCACGGTTGCCAACCCACACCAGAGAGTCCCAGCACCAAAAATAACCATCGTGCCGAGGAGAACCTGCGCGCGACCGAAAATGTCACTGAACTTTCCAAGGAGAGTCTGCGTGACGGTGAATCCCAAGAGGTATGCGGTTGCGAGCCAGTTCTGGTTTGCGAGATCGCTGAAGTCGGCCCCGATGACATGCATTGCTGTGGTGGAGGTGGTTTCGTTGAGGTAGGCGGTGAAGTTACCGATCCACAAGCTCATCATGATCAAGAAGAAGTGAAGACGGGAGACGACGACGGGGGGAAGAGGGTCTGGATGAACACCAGGTTGAGTGGAGGAGGAGAGGGGACAGGCGACGACAGTCTTTTCCTCGTTGAGGGCTTCTACGCTGTTGTTCATGGTCGCGCATTGCGACATTGTATGTGAGGTAGAAGAGCTCGTGAGAGAAGAGAGCAGCATGGAAAGTGATGGCAAGGTAAGAGTATAAAAAAGCCGGACAGGATCATCAACGCATGCGGGGGCGCGAGCACGCGAGAAGTGAGGAAGGACGGAGAGAAAAGGATTCTCTGAAAGGGAGGAGGACGGAGTCCGCAATAGCGGGAGATGAAAGCCGGGGTATTGGTAGATGCAAGCCGTGCATTCCGATCATATAAACCCGAGCAGAGAGAGAGAGAACGTACGCAAGGATCCGCGGGGGGCCTGGGATAATTCTCGATCCACTGTGCGGGGAACTAGAGCACACGACGCTGATTGAAAAGGGTCGTGACTCTTCTGAATATATACATGATTCGAGAAGAAGCCGTAGAAAAAAAAGGCAAAGCGAAGCATCTTCTTTGAGGACGGAGAGAGCGTCTGCGACCGATTAGCCCAAAACTCGAAGCAACACGTTGGAACGGACGAGTCCGCGGAAATCACTACATGTGTGAGATCTCAATAAGATATAAAAAAACACACACAAAACTTATTCTCGTCAAAGAGTTGTTCCAGTGTATGCTGAGTTGTTGTTGGCTCCCCATCAAAGTTCGTTGCCATCCGCTGCGCTCGCTTCGGCGTTTCTCGAACTTCGTGGTTCCCCCATTCAGGACGAGCCAGAAGAACTCCTGCAATCAAAACGTGCCAGCCCAGAACTGCATTGTGCAACGCACTACCCAGCGCACACCACCAACGCTCGATGGACGGAGCTGCTCGACTGCCTTTCTCTCTCTGCCGCGGAACCATAGTTGTTCCCCCCGTGTGAACGCGAACCCTCTGCCGACGCAGAGCGAATTTTGCTACTTTACGACACACGCTTCCCCCCCCTCTCCGCAGACCACCACTCGTGCCACCTTAGATTCACCACCGCGTGCTGCGATACACAACCGGCCTCCTTGGCAGTCCTCTAATTCAATCATACCCGGTAGCGGCCACATACTCGTCCAAGACACCTTGTCAACATGCGGCCGCGGCATCCTGTGTCGGACATGGCAACACCCCTTATCCGCGGCGCTCGCACTTCGTCGTGGGTCCTGTGGCGGGGAGTGCCCGCTCACGATTCAGCTGCTCATATTACAATTATTCCGTTAGTCCAGGATTTTAGTCACAAATATTCCGAATATCACGGCCCTGATCTGCGCTGGGCCACACCATCCTTTCGGCGGGTACATAGGACGCCGCCTGTCGCTGTCGCCCACAGTCCATCGATATCGATCAGGCCCCCAACTGTGGCTAGGGACATGTTGTGCGCATGTTCGTGTAACCAAGCGAGCGTACGTAGTACTTGTATCGCCGATCGTCCATGTCATGCGTAGGTTTGCTCCAAGATCAGGTCATCTCCATCACAGGTGGTTCAGGCCGCCATGACGGATCATCCCGCATACCTTCTCCTTACACGTTGGGCACTCCAGCCTCGTAGTCTTTACTCGACTCAACGCGCGTACTTACTCCTTCTCCGATTCGATCACCTACGACACTGCCTCCGCCCGGCTTTCTCAGGACGTAGAATGGAAGGATGCGATTGATCTCAGCGAACCTTGCACGGCAGCCGCCTCTGTCCTTTTTTTCCCTCCCGTTCGTCCTTGCAATTCCAGGCGCAACTTGCATGTCATGTCAACACGGATAATGGACAACACGTTGCCCGACGCCGAATATCGATGGGAACCGGGCGAGGTCCTCACGAGCTGTATCTAACAAAATTAAATCATCGTGTTGAGTCTACAAATATTCTCTGTCCAATCCCAGATTGCGATCGTGGGTCTGCTTCGAAGGTCTCTTCTTTGAGATCATTTCCCATCCGTTGAGCAACCTGGATACGATGGCTTCCGACCTCGTGGACTTTCGATCCATCGCGGTAACCAGTTCACAAGCGTGTCCTTCGTCGTCATGTGAGCGACTCCTATATATTCCGTTCGAAATCCCAGGCGATCCCGTCCTGATAATGGGCGTGCGACGATGCGAGGCCAGGGAGTCACTCCATCGACCCCCGTTGACCGCTCGCACTCTATTATAAACTTGAAGATGAAATTCGCGCGTGACCCAGCGCTCTATATAGGAGTCCGGACGACGAAGCAACTCGAACCACATTCCCAGACTCATTAAAGATTGCTTCCACCGGTAAATGAATCTACGCCTTTTCTTCGCAGCATCATATCTCTCTCCCTCTCTCTCCCTCTAGAAATATTATCCGCTCCTTAGCCCGGGCGAGGCATAAAGAGTCCATTTGGGACTTTGATTTTAATTATTCCAATTGAGCTCGGGTGCGATCATCCGCCTAGCATCGTCGGTCCCGCAGAAACGCACTAAAACTCTACAGAACCAGGTGACTGCACGGCGTTCCATGCTTCACACCGGCGAGTACACCGCTCAATACGCGCCCCACAGCGCCCTTCCCAGCAGCTTCCGACGGATGCATCATTATTGGTAAATGAAATGTTCGTGGGTTCCCGAAAGCTTGTTAGGGGGCACTTACACCTTGTGAACGGACGAGTCCGCTCGTCAAACACAAACTGTCCATCCTTCCCGTAGAAGTCAAGCTTATCTGACGGGCATTACCCGAGTACGTGCTACTTTGAAAATATTCTACGCGGTGAGGAACGGGATGCTGTGAACGCATTCTAGTATACGTATCTGCGCACTCATGCCGAAAAAAGCGAGTACGTTGGTTACGATAAGAAGAGACCATATGCCGAAATTGCGTCCAACAAAATGATAATCGTCCGATTTACCAAGGTGATCCTCGGAGGCTAGTGCTCGAAGAAAGAGACCCGCCGTTCGTGAGCTAGGGTTGTCGATTAGATGTACCACCCTGACGGAAGACGGAGACACCACACACCGCAACGCTGATTTGTTTGTGAACGAGGCACAAGTCTGCGGAAATAGGATGTCATGGTTGGCTTCAGAATTGTGGTTCACAACGTAATAAGACGACTAACAGTCCAGATATGACATCGCACCGTTGTTCCGGTCCTCGACGAGCATATCGCTGAATTCTATCTCCATTCCGTCCATATTCTGGCGAACTACGAGCATCTTGGGAACGCATCCACGCTGGCCATAGCGGTGACCGAGGATATATTGAACTTGTTGTGAAAGCCGGGTGTCCAGAACAGGGAGTTCTGTCTGTATAAATAGCACTGAGAGAAATCATACATTGTGTAACTAGGAAACTGACCAGATTGCTCGGATCCAAGGCAACTACATCATCAACGCCGAACAGGTCAATGAGTATCTGGGGCGAAACGCTTGCGCCCACCCAGAAGATCATCAATTCCTCGTTGTCTATCAATTAATCATGAGTTGGTATCATTACCTATCGCAGACTCATTTCCGAAATACCTATCAGGTAGACACCATGGCCCTCCATGAACATGTGACTGTCCCGCATAAGCGACGGTAAATAGACGTGGCCCGTCGTGGCGTCGGAGCATGCTGCATTCTCGTCCAGATCGTGGAGAGCCAGAAGGCGGGGATAGAGGTGCTGCATCGTGCTTCGTACGCCCATTGAAAGGATCTTCTGAGCGTAGTAATTTCGAACGTCCGCGGAAACATTACGGCCTGTATATAATTATGAGCCGCATCTCACTCGACGGCCACCAAGACGAGCCTTTTAGGGGTTTGGTCTTGGTTATTGCTAGAACGTAGATTGGAAGTGCTCGGAAGGCTTCCGGTATTATCAACTGTAGCCGTGTCAGAGACGGAAAGAAGTGCTTACGTGGCCCGCTTACTTGTGATTGTGCTGTGGCTGCTGCACAGTTCCGCCTGTATCCAAGCAGAATCGAGGAACATTTGTCAGTGATGTCCTCTTTAATTTGATCCATTCGGCGTGAAGACAAGCTTCCCATTGCTGTTTGGGGCTATGTTAGTAACTTGTCGTCAAGATCTGGTCATCAACTCACATTCTCGAGCAAGATGACACACCACGGCGTCCATGTCGGCAAAACGGAAGACATTACCAGCCAACGCGACTACTTGCAACGCAAGGTTACAGGTCCGCACTCGTCGCTGGCCATCGACGGACGTATACAGCACCGCGCATTGCAAATGCGCGTATTGACGTTCATCTAATGTTCGAGAATGCTCGATCAGTGCGGAAACCGCCTTGTCGGAGTCAAGAACACCAAACGCAAGGTCCGTGGGCGAACGTTCTTGAAAATTCCCATAGTATTTCGTTATACGTAGACCTTTTGAAAGACAGAATGGAAGTGTGAAGCAGATCGAGGGCATGAGACATTACCATGAGAGCACCGAATGCGCATTACACAGCTGAATGCGCTGGTTCGTGTAAGCAGCCTCCTCAACTGGGAGGCCAGTACGATCTGGTCACGAACAGGGTTGTATCGAGGGTGGAAAAATAGTTCTCCACCAGTAGTGGAAGCAACGGCCCCTGTTCATATCATGTGTCAGGTTCCTTAATCAAAAGACTGTAACTATCATACCGATCGATCCAAGGTCGATAGTTCTACTCATCCCTAAGAACATGCTTACACCAATGCCTTCATCGGAGCATTCCTCGGCGATGGCACGCCACGCCTGTTCTCGAGGGAGAAAGAGCGTGCGTTCCTTATCTGTACCATAAACGTGGCTCTCATCCGTCAGGGGTTCCAAGGCACCCGGGCCAATCGTGGGCAGGGAGCATTGAAACGTGACAATGTGACCCCCTCGACCAGCCTGTGGAAATATTTCAAAGGCATTCTTGCAACATGAAACCCTATATTGCACACCAAAGAAGCGAGCCCAGCTACAAGAGCTCCGCCGAGACAGGATTCTTTGATAACAGTCTGGCTATGGCGTTCCGCTAAGGAACCCATCAGGCTCTCGACCACTGTCCTACCGCGACACGTCAGACAGAAGGGGATACCACATCAGTCTTAAACACACCTCGACTCCCATGGGTCAACAAAAAGTCCGTCACGCAAAGGAACGAAGATCTCTTCCAAATCAGCCACTACGAGCTGATGTGCGTGGGGGAGATCTGCCTAGTGAACAATTGAGCGGAGTTCGGTGCACCATTATGTCTTCCCTTACAGATAGATCGTAAAAGTGAAGAGTTTTGTCAAAGGTAAGGATCCCGACTCTACATCCCTGTGGAAAGCAGGGCTCGAACGTTGATCCGTCAGCAGTAGTACCTCCGTACAAGACGTCCAGAAGAGTGCTGCAGACGGAGTGCAGGAAACCAGACTCCACGGCATTGATTGAAACGTCCAAAGCAAACATATAGTGCAATGGAACTGGCTTTCGGGGCGTCGATGGTGGTGGTTCGGGAGTGAAGTACGTCGGGGTCAACTTGGGTAGAGGAGGTGGCGCCCAATACTCATCAGATTCGACTACGAAGTCAACAGTGCCCTTGTTCAACTCGGGGCGGTTGGCGTGGTCCAGGCGCATGAGATTGGCATCTAGGTTGCTGAAATAGTCCTGTGAAACTGAGCCGCTGGCTCATTCATGAGCCACAGAGTGATCAGAGTGATCACGAACCTTCTGTTTCGTGGGAACACAGATTACATTTCCATTTGCTACCACCCGCTACCCAAGAGCACCAAGGGTTAATATACCCCCTGCACTGGGTACACCTGGCAGGACCGCTTGAACCGCAGTCGACGAGAGGGATGGGTTCTTCTCGAGGGTCAAGATCCGCAAACGGTTGCACCACTACTGAGAGGGGTATAACACATTCTCGAGTGAGCTGGGCAGAATTTGGTAAATTCCAAGTCGAGACACGTATATGCCGAGGGCTCGAGTTGCCTGTGTTAAGTACGCGTCAGCGATGAGGACAATATAAGTAAAAAACGGAATGTGTCAATGACTTTGACCCACACTCAGGCCAAAATAACTTGAACGTCGACTCTCACCTTGATCAAAGGAAACGAAATCTGTCGTTGAAAGCGGCGGGTTGTTTCCCGGCAGTGTTGTATACAACTGCTTCTCCCATATTTCCTTGTCTCCCTCGATGCAAGCAATTGGGGATGGAATCTGGTTGGGGTCGATACGGGCACGTAGACCTGCAACAGCAGCTGAGAACTAGATGCTTGACGAGGAGTGCTGACCTGCCTCTGTAAGGCTCCCCAGCGCTGTGCGGAGGCTGCGGTATGTACTGAATGGGCATGGGGATGCGGGGAGCGCAGAGGCTGAAGTTGTGGTGGTCGTTCAAAGCAAACCGTGGAGTTCATTCGTTGCTCAAGTTGCGTCGTCCCTGAGGGCGGCAACTTAGTCGACATATGCCAAATCGAGCCTGGCATCGCGTATGCTAATATGTGTCAGCACTCCTTGCAAACTGACTTCCCTTTGCCTTCGTCTTCCTTCTTACACATTCGTATCTGATAGTAAGACTCTTAGATACCGTCTGGTTTTATCGATCGACTACAATCTTGTCTTTACCACGTCTACTTCCCACATACTCCAGATAAAACCCTGATCAGGAGGAATACCAGACCTAACCACCTCTTCGTAAGCCCTCTTCACATTCTGCGCCCCGCACTCCCTGCGCATCGTAATCCCCCAAGTCTTGCAGTCCTGCATGAGGCCGAACCACGCGTGTTTTTGCAACCGAGTGATCTCCTCAACTGCGAGCTGCTTCTTGCGTATCGCAAGCCACTCTGGCATGAAGAACGTTTCGAGGGTTGACGGAGTACTCTGTGAAGAGAAGTCGTTTGTGGTCCATTCTGCAACCGAGTCGCTCTTGGATGAAGGCGAGAGGTTGGTGAGGCCGAGCGCGATAGAACCAACGAGGTCTGACTTGGCCTCTGAAAAGTGGTTCCATACTCTCGCATTCAAACTCTCGTTGCCCGCAACGTCGAAGTAAATCCATTTTTTCAATGGCTCGTTCATCACAGTCGTGTTCTCGAATCCATCGTACTCCAATACGTGGTCATATAAACCGAGATTCTTCGTGAACTCGGAGTTTTTCTTGGACGTGAGGCCAACGACCTGTCTGATCGGACAGCTGTCGCCTGTAGAGGCTCTTCGCTTCCGGATGAGATATGCCAAACAGAAGGCCGTCTTGGCTGAAGCAGAGGAAATAAGGATTCGGGAAGCACCACCACGATATTGCAAGGTATTTATCCAGTCTTCGCACCAGAAAGAAGTCCAGAACAAGGGGCGGTAAAGCATGCTGAGATCCTCTGCACTGGGCGATGGGTCGTAAAGGAAATCTTTGGAGCATCTGGTAAGTTGGTTATAGGGTCGTCTGTCTAAAACATGGTGAAAAAAAGGTACAAAATTCGCACTGGGTAGGACAATACCTTCGGGCAAATCCGGACGAGAAACAAAGAATGCGTATGGATTGACGTCTGAGGGTGAAACAGAAAAGACCAGGAAACGTGTAGGTGCGAGGTATCCATAAACACGTTCGCCAACGTGGATCGCAGGATGGGTTGAAGTGACTACATTTCCAAATCCCCACACTGGAGTCACACCATGGGTACTGGGTGATACACCTGATTCCGGATCTTCTGGGGCCTTGTGGTAATCGAAATATCTGCGCAGATGCACGCCAATCTCAGCGTAAATATCACTTTGGAAGGAAAGCAGGCATACCGGAAGTGAGGGACCTCGCCAAGGGCCTGATAGGTGATGTTATTGGCAGAATATCCAAATCGGTCGACTTTTATTAGCACATGGTTAACAGGCAAAGGGGTCAGAACGAGCGACTTGGCTAGGACTGCCGTAACGCTGGGATCAAGCCCGGAAGAAAGACGAGGATGGCAAATGGTCAGGTTGCTTTGAGCATTCATGATTGGGTGGGCAATGTCAACCCACCATAGTACCAACCTTAGACTATATATATATGGATTTCCTGAGCCACCGCAACCGAGAACCCCCCATTCGTACATTCTAAATTCTAAATATACTGATACAGTTTCTTCGAAACTGACGCTCCACACAAGGATACCAAGGGGACACTGCCAGCGGGGTCACTAGCATATGGGGGGAAAGCCCAAGAAGGAGAATAAGAACTCATCGTGGAAATGAGAACAAATTCCGCAAACCGTGACCTAGCATCAGGAACGGACATATATGAAAGGAACTCTGGAATCCAAAAAAAACGAGCGTGAAGAATTTTGCTGGTCGACCACAGCACTTGGGAAGGTATTGCGCAATGTAAGAGAACGAATGAGAAGCAGACATTAGGCCTGGAACCAGCCAGTACGATGCGCTGGGAGCCTAATATGGTGGTGTTTTGAAGTCATCGTTGATGGCTTGAGCTTCAGGATCGAATTCGTCACTTTGGATAATCCTTCCCGTGACATCGTATTGCGCATCCGGGCGGTTGACGAGAGGATTCATCTGATGCGTCCATCGGATTGATCAACAGAACCCGTCGATGTCAGGGAAAGAAGACGGACCTGGATGTGAACGCCATCACCCTTTTTCACGGAGATGTGATGAGCAGACGGCGAAAGAGGGGGTGTGCGGAATGCAACCGCCGATTGTGCAGTAGAACTACATGACTAACATGTCAGGGATGGAAGAACCAGAGCTTCAAACATACGTACCTAAACACCTCCGCATTCAGGGTAGTAAAGTTGGTTAGTCTCCGGACCACTCGACATGCCACTATCTGATTCATGGAGTGAGCCTATATTTAGCAAATTAGTCCAATCGGTATACTTACGCTAGACGCAATTGCAGCGGGAACATTTGCAATGATGGACATCACTGCATTCAAGTTAAGCAACATAAAAATCTAGAAACAAGGCTGATGGTCAGCATGGCACCAAGACATGAAGCCCAAATGTGCCCACAGTCGCGAGGAGGTTTGCCAAGAATCTACATCCATTAGCTCTAGCCAGGTTTGTTTATGATCACATATGCAGGCTTACGCAATGAGAAAGTATATCAACCCATCGCCGAATATAAGCTTGATGAGTCTGGACTGGCCATTAGCAGGGAATGCAAGTTTCCATGCAGTCAAGCAGAGGACGATCAAATCAAAGACCATGGAGTATATGAAGCTAATGGCAAGAATTCGATTGTCGGTGTACGTGATGACGCAAGTGTCTTGGATCCAGGTAGCCTTGAGAAGAATCCCTAAAAACTGGTATATAAATATGTCTGGTACATTGTCAGGCTACTTACCATGTAGCAGGAACGACCAATGGCCAAGAATCACCAGGATCAGGAAGATCACGATATACTTATTTTGTGACCATACGGCCATTCTAAGGGAGCGTAAAGAACACCGTACAAAGCTGGCGTCAATCGACTTACGTTCTGATCGAGAGATTTACACTGGCCAACCCGATGGCAGCGTTACCAAATACTTGGTTGAATGTATACAAACTCTGACAATCAATCTCCGTCCTGACGTTCAGGGCGACGGCACTGCGGGGAACCTCGATATTGGTACCACACCAAGATCAAAGAGAAATCGGACGGACATTCCTATGAGGGCGAACAGTAAACAATAACGACCGGCAAAGTAGAATATCTGAGGGAGTGGTTGTTACTCGTTGGCTATCAGCGGTAAACGGACGGCTTTACCAATGGCCATCTGAACCTTTTCTTTCCAGAGATAAACAGCCAGTCGAAGTTGAGAGAAGTGACGAACTCCCATCTAAAGATAGGAGTAAGATAGAGTATATGCGCAAGTTCCGGGTGCGACTTACATGTAGAGGCCCAAGAGGACATGCATGAAATTATTGAAGGCGACTGACGATGACTTCGGTCAAAATGAGAGATTCCAGAGGGGGTCCTCACCCACCGGCGTCGGCCTGGATCTCCTCTGGCGATTTCCAATCAACCATTAGCAGCTTTAGTAAAGGGTCTGGATCTGACAACAGGGAGGGCGATGAAAATGAGGGGTACTAAAAGAATAGAGCCCACTCTTAAAGGGCATTACACACTGCCGTTATATGGTGATGGCGCTTGGGTGGTCGGCTGCCCGTGCCAATCATTTTGACTCTGTGCTGCGTCCGTTTGGAAAAATTTGCATGAGACGGGAAACCGATTGCCAGTCACGTACCTACTACCATATCTGTTATATTGGTGCTTCCTCAATGGTGCGATCGAGGTCATCCATTAGTCTTCGCTGCCTTCCCTTCCAAAGTTGCTGAAACCGCGCGGGCACCATCATGAGACGATTCATGATTATGATAAAGTATCAGTCCTCGCTCCAATAAGAGATCCAAACCACCTCATCAGACCGAGGTCTGCAGCACGAGTGCCACTTCGAATTGAATCCCCATCTAGAACTGGTATCCCTTCGCTGCTTTACAATTAATATGCCATCGAGTGCGGTGCACGCTGCGACCTGGGCGTACGTGCATACGTAGTCAACAGGAAAAAAAAGGATGTTCAGGGTCGTTTCTGCCCTTGCAAAATCGAGTTCTCCTCACCATGTGGCCGCATCAGTATTAATGATCGGTGGCTGTAATCAACTAAAAATTCGGGTTGGGGCAAGGCAGAGAGTGGTGAACGTTGAACTTGTATGCAGGCGGAGACTTCGATTCGCAAAGACCGCAAATTCTCGCCTGATCACCTTCAACCATTACTGCGGACTGGCCACCTTTCAAAACGTGTTGTTCTTGAAGCAGCAGTCCGTCGAATGATTCGCGAGAACTTGAACATCACTTGAATCAGCCAGATTAGCACGATGTACCGTGACCGTGGAGTTTGAATTTGGAGTAAGCAAATAGCGGCCTGACGGTGCTGACACGAACTAGGACCTGCCAGAACCCCAGAAATTTTCGTTGACCTGAATGTGCCCTGACAAACCCATGCCGACGAGCCAGTTTTCGTGACAATGTAACTGACAATCCATAGCCTCCGATCAATGTTCAAATTTCAATCAAACCTCAGCAGTCGTGCTGCCGCTTCTCAACGTACGTCGGTTGTTCGCGAACACTAAAGCAGAAAAAGTACATTTCTAGAAGTCAAGAGGAATTTCTCCGGAGTCCGGACTCACGGAGGTAGAACTTATGGACTGCGACCCCCGTTACTGGCGAGTAATCCCGTCTACCCTGAATAAACAGGGATCCCCATTTCTTCAACACCCTTCGATCATAAAGACCCTGTTTCCTGGGCGGGTTTCCCTGCGGATGTGGACAAGGAGATAGATTTCCTCCCCTTCGAGTATTCTTGTTGGCCGTGACGCCGTGGCCCGTCTAGTTCTTCCGTAGGGTTCCTAAGAAGGTTCGCTCAGGAACACTACGCTTTAGGTGGCATGTTCATCCGAATCCCCGTTGACGGACATCGGGCATTTCCGCCTTGGACTTTTCTCAAGGGTCTCGAACTGCGTATCCAGCCTGACTACGTGTCTGTGTCTCCTCTATTGGATAAGATTTACTTCTTATTCATATTTTGATTCCATCCTTCTTATGCTCACTAATGCTATGCCACCACTTGGTTGCCACAGGGCTCTTGATTATTTCTGGACAACATTCATCTAGTCCTAGCGGACGAGTTTGTAGTTTATTCCAAACCTATGAAATGAAATGATTAGAACGTGCTACCGCCAAACCGAAGGGCACACTAACACGATGACCCTCCTTGGGTACACTTCTTGTGAAAGTTGCAAAGTGGTAAGGTGCACCGCGGTCTGAATCACTTCTTGGTGAGTGCCCTCTTTGTTGTGATTTCGATTTGATTTCGATCAGAACGATGAGCACAGGTAGGCTTCGAACACGTCAGTATGTATTCCATTCGGCGTTTTCCGTGGAAAGCAAAATGATCATAATAGGAAGAGATCTGGCCTCATAAGATGGTCTCCATCTCGGAACTGGACTGAAACCCGGGTCTTGGTTAGTTCGTGTTGTTCGGAGAGTCGAGCAAACCAGGTAACACTCCTTGATCACTTCAATACATCGAACCTGAAGTTGGAAGGCTCGGTGATTACGTTGGTTGTCAGAAGTTAACCTAGCAAAGAAGGTCGAAGAGTGATCGCGACACCTTCGGACCACCAAGCGTCGTCGAGATGCGTTAGCGCCGTCCAGTGATCATGTACAGGTTTGTTGCCTAAGGGTGACACAAACATGTTAGTACAACTGGTCTTAGTACTGAGTCGAAGGTGAGCCAAACTTTTAGCGTGAACATGACGGGAATTGTACCGGAACCACTTTAGATCGAATGCGGGCTTCCTCTTTCACCTCCGCGCGACTATCTTAGTGCCTTGAAGCAACCCGCCGGGGATGTTTTGGCACTGGCATCAATATTGCCGCGTGTTCTTGCTTCCTTGTCGACCTTCCGTGTGCTAGGATAGCCGTTAGCGGACAAAGAATATTCAGCGGTTTTTAATGTGGGCCTCTGGGTGGATTTCTTTGTCCTACCTTCCCTTCTTTATTTCAAACATATCCATCGCGGTTTGGTCACTTTTTCGCCTCTGTTAACACCGACCCGTCGAAATGACCATCTGGCAATCACTATCCGAGCTTTCAACCGACTTGGGTGAGTGGAGATACCAATTTTCCATCCTTGCGATATGGAGACTTCTTGCAGTGGTTTTCGACAGACTGATGCATGCGTTGCTCGGTCTCTATGGGTAAGGAATCCAGAACTTGTCTAGTATCCCAAACCATGAGATGAGAGTATCCTCATTACCAGGTGGGAGATCATGCTCACTCTCGATTTCGACTGGGCTGTTATTTCAGGAAAACGGAAATTTCGTTGGCCCCTTGTAAGTTTGGTGCATTTAATGGAATCAGGTGCCGACAACTATGTCATGTTGCAGATTTTTTATTTCGCTGGACGATATCTGTTGTTGTTCGCAATGATTGGGATGTAAGGACCTGCAATCCTGATTCGGAGCTTCATTAACCTGCATCATAGATTGATTTCGCTTGATACACCGAGGTGAGTCTAAACCCTATTTCCCCGTTGATCGTGCATATTCAAAGGTAGACATAGAGAGATCAATTGCCAGGCTCTGTATGTGTTCAACCAGGTTCGTAACCACTTGGGCGATGGGGCAAGGAAATTACTAACTTTCGCTGGAGCTCGCCGGTGACTCCGCACTTGGCCTTGCTAGCATCAATCTTTCACTTCGCACGTACGTTTTCCATCTGTCCTTTTATACGCTGCTCATTGCAATCACGACAGCATAGCAATTTGGTCTCAGAATAAGTGGGTAGTTGGCGTCATGGTTTTGCTTATCCTCGGACACTGGTCCCTTATCTTGCAAGGAATGCTAGTGTATGTTTTAGCTCGAAACATATATTGATACCATTTCTAGGTGTTCTCCTCAAGGTGGTCTGGATCGAAGGTGTCGGTTGTACGATCGTCGAGAGCAACACCACCATCCTTGCTGCCACCTTTATCTATTCCATGAGCTTCGATCTCATTGTTCTCTGTCTGACGGCATACAAATTGGCGTGGAGTCGACGCTTCTCTGGAACCTCTGGAATCCACAGTAAGCTAGTCCGTATGGTGTTCTCGGATGGTCTAGTTTACTTCATTCTTGCGTATGTTTTTCGCGCGTTTGCCGAGTTATTAAGCAACTTATGCGAGACAGTTTCTTGGCGAACTTGATGGCTACCATATTCATGATCATCAACTTGAATGCCGTCATGAGTGTCATATTCAATGTTCCTGCGGCCATAGCCTCAACAGTACGTCCTAACATGTCACCATTCGCAGCAGCTGATTTCTTTCCTACTGTAATGCATAGGTCATGGCTTCGCGCGTGGTTCGACGGCTCTATAACTTCAATCTAGCAGTCCCAGAAGTATAGTAAGTAGTGTGTGTTTTCGCCATCTATCAGCAGTTCATTTCAATCACTCAGTCGCTCCGACGAGAGATCAGGGGGAGTGGTGTTCGCCAATTCACACCACTCACGTGCAAGGCCCGTGAGAGAGCCTACGACGATTCATGTAGAAGTGAGTGAGTAGTTCCTGCAACATCGTGGTTGCCTGAACGTTGGGCGTTTGCAGGTCGACACACACCATCAAACACATTCATTGTCAGATGTCCCACAGTACGCTACGAAACCCAGCGGTGACTTTCTCTCTCTCAGTGATAAAGAAGAACATGCCAAAATCGCACGGGTTCTCTGAGTGTGGTATATAACCCAATCGGTTTTATAAATGTGATGTAGTCCGGAAACAATCCTTTGAAAAGGCGCTCTGGAAGGGTGAACCTGCTCCATTTGTCCTCATAATGCGTTATACCTAGAAGTCTAGCCATTCGTTTGATTTTTTCAATTCCATTCGTTTTGAATTAGAGGGAAGGAGTACTAGCGGCTTCGCCCGCGCCGTTATCTCGGACCGAAGTCGATCGTGACTGTGACTGTGTGTGACGTGCGTGTTTCTCGACGCGTCTTTTGTTGGTGCGGTTGGCCGTTCCCCTAATTCGGACGAGATTTGGTGACGATGCCTCTCGTTCGTATCGAGCTATCCAACTTCAAATCGTATCGGTAAGTATCCTTTGTGTTCATTGTTCGTACGCACAGTAGGACATATCTTTATAGCGGCCACCAAGTCATCGGCCCATTCAAGAACTTTACCTCTATCATCGGACCAAATGGCGCTGGAAAGTCAAATCTCATGGACGCCATTTCCTTTGTGCTCGGTGTAAAGAGTGCCCAGCTCCGAAGTAGCCAACTGAAAGACTTGGTTTATCGAGGTCGGCGTCTCGCGAGGGGTCCCACTGAGGGCTCGGAGGATACACAAGTCCGGGACGACGCGGAAGACGACAGCGACGGAGAAGACAACCATGGCGAAGGTACCGCAAATAAAGCTTGGGTTCTCGCCGTCTACGAGGATGGAAATAAGAAAGAATGGTTCTTCCAGCGCACGTGCGTCTCCTGGGCTGTCCTTGCTTGTTTATGAATCTCAACGGTCTCATAGTATCTCTACCACTGGTGCATCCGAGTACCGTCTCAACGAACGAGTTGTTTCGTATACCGTCTACAATGCTGCTCTTGTCTCTCACAACGTCCTTGTCAAAGCAAAGAACTTTCTCGTTTTCCAAGGAGACGTGGAAGCCGTCGCTTCTCAGTCACCGCGAGAACTTACCCGGCTCATCGAACAAATATCTGGTTCTCTCGAACTGGCGGCGGACTATGAGAAGGCAAAAGAAGCACAAGAGCGAGCGACCGAGAATGCCACATTCAATTTTACGAAACGCAGGGGTATTACTGGCGAAATAAGACAGTATAAGGAACAAAAGGGTGAAGCAGAACGTTTTGAGGGGCTTTGTCAAGAACGCGTTCGTATATTTGCGATATCTGTTGTAGACGTCGCTTATATGCGCCCCCCTAGGACGATCTGATCCTGCGGCGCATCCTATACAAATTGTTCCACATCGAAGAAGCTCTTGAAGCTAATGCCCGAGATATCCAGAAGAAATCACGAGCCCTTGCAGGACTACGTGCAGAGCAGCAACAACATGACAAGGCGCTTGAAGATGCCCGTGCTGAACAAGCCAGGGCCCGCACCGCCGTTGCCAAGGAAGAAAAGAAAGTCAAAAAAGCGGAAAAGACCGTCGAATCCAAGGTCAATTTAACTTCTGATTTACATTATTTGTTTCTTGACACATGTCTAGGAGCCCGACCTAGTCGCAGCCGACGAGAAAATCAAGCATTCCACCAGAAAGACGCAGAATGCTCAAGCCACCCGTGAACAAGTTGAAAAGGACGAGGAACGTCAACAAGCTAAGCTGAATACCCTTCATCGCGATCTCCAAACCGCGCGCAGAGCTGCGGATGAAGCTACAGGTTTGTTGTACCGTTTTCTGGATATGACGAATTTATCATTGTCATACCATAAGAGGCATATCGTCAGGCATCCCAAGGTAATACAGCTTTAAGTGAAGAGAGTCTTGCCCAGTACCGCGCTTTGTGAGGCAGTTCTGTTATTGCAAAGTCAGTGCGTTTCTCACCTTTGAATCGAAAATAGGAAAGTGCAGGCAAGTATGTTAGCAGTTAGCGAACGCCAGTCACTCGAAACGCTGGGGAGAGAAGAAAAGACAGCTTCGCGTACTCTTGCTCAGTTGCAAAGTCGAACGGAAGAGATGGAGGCCAAAAAGAACAAGCTCAGTGAAGATGCGGTTTCTCAAGCTGACAAAAAAGAAGAGGTAATTCGGCCAGTACAGTGTTAAACCGTTTGCCTGATGGTCGTTGTTAGCTCGAACAAAAGTTAGCGAGTTTGCAAGCTGACTTAGCTCGTGCCAAGCAAGAATATGACAATCATCAGAGTGAGCGGACTCGCATAGCGTATGTATCCATGATCATTCTCGACATTTTCACTGACATAAACGCTCTCCACAAGCCGCCTTGAAACGGAAGCAAATGAAAAACTCACGGATGTCTATCAGCGTCTGCTCCAAGCGGGGGTCGATCGGACCGAATCAGAACGGGAGGTCAAGCTCAAGGAAACTCTCGCAAGCTTGCAGCGTGTCTTCCCAGGTAGGCTTATGCCTTCGAAATACGCTTCATGCCGTGTTATGTTTTTGAAAAAAAAATGTAGGTGTTAGGGGCCGAGTAGTAGATCTGTGCAAACCCACTCAGCGGAAATATGAGACCGCTGTTTCCGTGATTCTGGGCAGGAACATCGACGCGGTGGTCGTAGATGAGGAGAAAACCGCGATCGAATGCATCGAGGTTGGTCCCATCCATCCACGCATCTCCATCTCAGCTTATCCCATTTCGAAGTACTTGCGAACGCAACGAGCCGGGCAAGCAACTTTTTTGCCTCTCGACACGATCTCAGTCAAACCTGTTAATGATAAATTTCGCTCTTTCGCCAAAGGAGCTCGACTCGCCGTTGATGTCATCCAGTACGAACCTGCTGTTGAACGGGCGATGCACCACGTGTGTGGCAATGCTCTGGTATGTGATACGATGGAAGTAGCCAAGTATGTTTGTTGGGAGAAAGGTCAAGAGGTCAAAGGTAAGTGGGCGAAAGGAACAAAGATACCTTGATCTCATCCATAATTTAAGCTGTTACGCTCGATGGAACAATCATCCATAAAAGCGGGTTAATGACGGGTGGGCGAAGCACGCATGGGTCCGGAAAGAAATGGGAGGAAAAAGATGTCCAAGGTCTGTTGATGACTATCTAGTCTACTAGTGCCTCACAAAGGAAATTTCAGGCCTTGTCCGCCTCCGAGACAACCTCCTCGCACAATTGCAGGAACTCAACCGCTCCAAGCCGCGTGGCAAAGCTGACGAAAACATCATTGCTGAGATAACGAGGCTAGAGAATGCTATCACCGTGACCAAGGACGATTTGGTTCGTACGCTTATCATTTGCATTATATGATCGCTGGATCGATCACTTACGAGGTCTCAGAGTGCTTTCAAACTTCGCCATAATGGTACAAAAGATGAGCTCAAGCATGTAGAGCGCGAGTTGAAGAAGCATACGCCCGAGCTCAGGAAGGTCAGCAATTGTCTAAGTTTCCTTCTTACTTCGATCCCACGACCTCTACCTTCTGCACAGGCTCAAATCGCTCATACCTCACTGGCTTCACGTATATCAACGCTCCAGTCGGTTATTGACGAAGCCGAGCATGACGTCTTTGCCTCCTTTTGCACCAAGATCGGTGTCAATCACATCCGAGAGTACGAAGAACGTCAGCTCAAAGTGGCAGAAGAGGAGAGCCAAGCACGAAACAGATTTGATCAACAGATCGCTCGCTTGACACACCAGTGCGGATCTAACCTCTCGCCAACTTGATTATATTGTTAATACCTACTGCGTTCACTTGCAGAATTCAGTTTGAGGAAGAACAGTTACAGTTTACTCAGAACAGATTGGCGACCCTCAAGAAAACCCAAAGAGATGAGGAGGTGAAAATCATCAAGTTGGAAGAACAAAAACACCAGATCCAAGCTGAGATCTCTTCAGGCCAAGAAGCGATCGAGAACCTCCGGATGGGACTCCAGGAACTCGTTGAAGCATTGGAAGAGAAAAACAAGGTAGTTGAACAGGTGAAGAAAACGCATGCGCGAGCCGCCAAGGTGCTTGACCAGGCGCTCAAGGAGATTGGGTCGATGGTCCGTGTTCTTCTTTCCATACATTCATTGATTAGTTTCTGATGGACCTCAGAACGACGAAATCGAAAAGCTGGCGCTCGAACGGTCTTCCATGTATCGTAAATGCCGCCTCGAGGACCTCAGGCTACCGCTTGAGGCAGGTAATTTGAAGAATGTACCCATGGAAGAGGTGAGAGCCTGCACTATTGTAAACATTGGCGTGCTCAAGCCGTCGCAGAACCTACGTGACGAAGTGGCCATGGATGTAGATGAGGATGAGGATAGCACTCAGCGACCTAAGCAAGTCCAGGACTACGGCATTGAAGTTGACTTCTCTGTACTGGATGATGAAGAGCGTGAGGTAGGTTTACGCCCGACCATACATAGAGCATGAACTCAGCATTCGCAGAGTAACAACCCTGAAATGCTCGCCGAATTCGACGCCTTAATCTCCAAACTAAACTCAGACATTGAACGTATGGCACCGAATCTGAAAGCGATAGAAAGGCTGGACGATGTTGAGGCCCGACTTGTTGAAACCGAACGAGAGGCCGAGAAGGCACGCAAAGATTCTAAAACTGCGAGAGACCAATTCAATGACATCAAACGCCAAAGGTGGTAGTCTTTCTGAATCGCAGAATTTGCCAATATGTTGATCATCGGCAGTAGATGTGAACTATTCAATAAGGCGTACAATCACATCTCTGAGCGGATTGATGAAGTGTACAAGGACCTTACGAAGGGCAAAAGTGCGCCCATGGGAGGTGTTGCATATTTGAGTCTAGAGGACAGCGAGGTAATTAAAAAACTTGGCCATTTTCTTGGATATTGATTTGTTCTCTATAGGAACCCTACACTGCTGGAATAAAGTATCATGCCATGCCGCCGATGAAACGATTCCGAGATATGGAACAGTTGTCGGGCGGAGAGAAGACTGTCGCTGCTCTAGCATTACTTTTCGCAATCCACAGGTGAGTTCAATCGAAGGCATCTAGCTATGCTCTTTATTTATCCCCTTTCAGTTATCAACCCGCACCGTTTTTCGTCTTGGATGAAGTAGATGCAGCTCTAGACAACACCAACGTCGCCAAGATAGCCAATTACATTCGTTCTCAAGCATCGGACGTCTTTCAGTTCATCGTTATCAGTCTCAAAGGTTCATTGTATGAACGTGGTCATTCGTTGGTGGGCATCTACCGAGACCAGGATGTCAACAGTTCGCGAACCCTCACGCTAGACGTAAGTGTTGCCAGGCTTCTATTGTGCTCTGAGACTGACGGGCCTTGAAGTTGACCCAGTACGATGAATGAAACAAGTATTCCCTGTGTTGTCGTTATTCTTATTGCTTTCACTTGATGTTTTGTCCATTTCTTCATCGTTGTTACTCAGTAGTGCCTCTGTTAGTATACTTGATGCCTCGGCTCTTCGCTTGTAGTTGAAGTTCGACAACGATACCTCACAATGGACGGGGCATCGTCAAGGGTGTGAAAGTCACGCTGAAGATGTTTCCCGTGTCTGAAACTTGGATTTGGTGAAAGGGTATGGGTTTCAAATAAGTAACTTAGGAGAGCTTCACTAAGTATCCGCACCTTATGTAAACCGATGGACCCAATTCTGCGCTTCGGACGAACGCGATGGGTTCCTCGTCCTACCCTCGCTCGGCCGTTCTCGTTCTCGGTCAATCTTCCATCTACTCACTTCTCCCTTCCTCGCTTTTTGCCCAAGTAGAATCACTTCTCCAGAATGACAGACTAGTAGAAGCGGAAGAATTGTTGGAACGGGCTGCGGTCGATCCTGCGCATGGAATCACAAGTTCGGGTGACCAAGTGAGTGGTGTGGAATACTCAAACTCGTTTGCTCTAACGAGAATCGGCCAGAGGGAAACGCTATGCTTTATGCACCAATGCATTGCCTTCGCGTTCATGCGTCAGACCAGATTCCGGGAAGCTGCGACCCACTTTATCAAGGGAACTATCGACCCTCGTATCCCTGTCTCATACTTTGACGAACTCCGCCCATCTTTATTCGGTGAACCTCCTGTCCACGAAAAAGATGACAGTTCGGCTTCAACAGACGTCGGGGCGGGTTCTGTAGAGTTTGAGGTCTGGGATGGCGTCAGGGAATACATGCCTGACGAAACAAGTGTAGATGACATCAGTGAGTCATTTTGCATTTCTCTTTTCTTCCCTTCTCCCTTCCCCCATCGCCCTACACTGCGTGTCAGCCCGTATCCCTCCCTTGCCAACTTCCAAGCACCAATCGACCTGCCGGCAACTTACCCTATTTCCTCTCTTCCCATATCCCTCACGACTCTCGTTCTTGCCCTCATCTGCAACGAATAAAATAACATGATGCATGGGCACTGACGTTCAGTCGCCACCAACTTAGTCAGGAATTATTCTCCTCACTTGCGTCCCAGCGCAATACCCGGTTCACCAGTCGAGGATAACACCGCTGGCATAGAGCCATCAACCTCCGACTCCTACACGTTGAGTGGGACGCGTACACATCCGGCAACGATCGCAATGCGTGAAGTGCTAAGGGGAGAAGCCAACGAGATGGTGAAAAGCATTTTAACTGCCGTGGTGGGGAATGCTGAGATATGGTCAAGAGATGTTATCGAAGTAAGTGTTGCACGTTTTGCACTGCTCGTCCATTTGGGCGAAGGGACATCATGGAATGGTTTATCATTTGGCACTTACTGTGTGACCTCTTGTTTCCTCGGCCATATTCATTATCCGTTTGTACTTTGACCACTATTCTAACGCTGTATTGTTCACCTAGATAACATCGACAGCCCTCGGCCTTCTTTATGCCCATGGACGGGATATAACCTCTCTCTTGGCACTATTTGCCCCTCCTCCCTCCCCTCCGTCTGCCTCCTCCTCACATCCTATCTCCCGGTCCAGTTCGCGACCTTCCTCACGACTCGCTTCTTCGTCACATACGTATCCTTCTAATAGCTACCAAGTTTCTGTTCCTCCATCTCCAGGACATACTTCCCACCCTTCGCAAACTGTGCTCCCATTTTCCTCGCAAATATTGGCACCCGTGCTTTCCGATTTGAAGCTTTGGGGTGCATTGCTGGAGATGTGGAAAGTCTGTAGGGACGCCGAGAAGGTCGTGGACATTTTGGTTGGGTAAGTGCTCTTCTGTATGACGGTGTGTGTGTGCGACCCCGATCGAATTTACGTTCTCAAAATCATGAAACAGTCTCACGGAAGGAACTCATGTCGATCCTTCAGTTGCCGATCCACTCGGGCATATATTCACAATACTTTGTCCCCCTCAGCCTGATTCATCCACTTCGACGATCGGAACCGGCCTGAGTATAAGTGAACACGAGCGATCTCGTCTGGTGAAGAAGTGGGCCGCTTGGCTTACTGGGAAAGATATCGAAAGAGGGCTGAAGGTGCGTATATGCTTTCGATCCCTTGGGGCTGTGGTGCACTTTACTCATGTTGCGGTGCTTGTTTCGCAACGGTATTTTGGCTCTTATCGTAAAGCTATTAACATCCTCACAACCAACGCGGCATCGTCGACCCACTGGTGCCGCTGGCCGTGGAAGGGACAGAGCAGCCGATCGAGAGAAAGATGCCCAAAGAGCGGACGAATTGACCATTCTTTCCGAGCTCCGAAACACTAGTTCACTTGCTGCAAAGCGATATCTAGAATGGTTGATTATTGGTCGAGGGCTCGGAAGAGGTGGGAAAGAGACAATGGGGGAGGGGGAATTGTTTGAGGAATTTGTATGGAACTATGTGGAAGAGGTTTTGGAGTACGTCCAGGATGAGAGTGTCGGGAAGCTTTGGAGGGCGAAAGGTTCGTGGGCACTAGTGATTTACATGGATCCTGCAATCTGCATGCTTACACATCGATCAACACAGCGGCGTCGTATGCCTCTTCTGCAGGCGGCTCGGCTACAGCATCTTCGACACTTCCACCTCTATCAAAATCGGATTTTCTGCCTTCACCCATCCACCCGACTCCGTCCCCGCGTATACCATTCCTGTCTTATTTCGCCTCGACGACTCCTGATTCCCCATCAAAGCGTGCGCGCATAAAGGAACTACTACTTCTTCAGTCCCTTAGGGAGGCTAAAAAAATCGTCAGCGACATACAAGACAAGATCACACACGGGGGATGGGACAAAGTTCTCGGTCTTGAGATGGCCATCTTACACTCGAAGGTATGCCGTGCCTCCATCTCCTCCACTCCCATGTTCACAGCTGCATGACCACATGATTGTATCAGACCCCCTCTGCACGGGCCACTCTCAAGACACTACATAATTTGCGGGACACGTCAACGGCCGAGGCGTATGCATCGAGCGGTGGGTCGACTGGAGTAGTTGGCACCAAAATGGGTGTAAGCGCTGCAGAAGGGTGTGGCTTGTCTGATTGGAGCGGGTGGTTCGCAAGAAATAGTGGTACGGTAGGGCCAAAAGAAGAAAAGAGCATACAAGACGGTGAAATGCTGAAAATGCTACTGGAGGTTTACATGGAGGATGGGTAAGTCTCGAGTTGGCGGCATAGCAGCATATTGACAATGTTATACATTGCAGGGACACGCAACAGACAGCAAAATTTCTCAGCTCGCAAGCGAAAAAACTGAAGGCTCTCGATGTGAGTGCTTTCGCTGCTCTGATGATCTTCCCGTATATTCTTGCATACCTCATTCGAAATGGCACGTCTAATGTATGTAATGGTCACATAGATACTATCTCTCGTCCCATCCACCTGGCCGCTTCATACACTGTCGACCTACCTTGCTCGCTCGCTCCGACGCACTCAGCACATCGCACACGAAGGTCAGATTGTCAGAGCTATTTGTGCAGGACAGAACCTTGCCGTGCTCGAGAGTACGTTCGAGGTTCTGCGAGAGGACGGCGCGATCGTGGAGGAGGCGGTAAGTGACGACGAAGAAAGTGGGAAAGGGGAGGACGGGATGATGGGGAAGAGCTTCGACGAAAAAGTCGTGTTGCATGGTAGGCACGAGGGCGAGCCTGAGGTGGAGCCTGTCCATATGGGAGGCGGTGAAATCTGATGTTGTTGTTGATGCGCTGATGCATGGTGCATGGTATACTGAACTGCTTCACGGTATGCTTTAGGTTACTCTCGAAACCGTGTTTTTCGAAGCCAGAAAAGATTCTGATGGTTCGCTGGCACCGGAATGAGATCAACGTTCCTGACCTGAGACGTACATCTACATCGATGCATTACGCCAAGGATAGGCCAAATGCATGGACGTCTCTTAGCCTCACTAGAGATTGCCAGTAGCATGCAGCCAAATTTCAAATGTATTATTGTATGCGTGGGCAGGTATTGAATTGCTTGGCGTGTCACTGAAAAAGTTCTCGACATCTCCTCTGAGCATATGAACTTAGCTGTGCTCCATCATCTAGCCTCGAGGACTGTGCTGCTGACGTAATGTCATCAATCCACAAGCCGAAGCCACTCAATGCGACAGCCAACTTCTTCTTTCGATGTGTTGAACTCTCAGGCCTCATGAACCTAACGAGCAACGACGAGCAAACTTGGCTTTTACTCAGAGAACGTAGTCTCCAACCGGGAGGGTTTGGGGAGGACAGAGCCAGGATATGGTATATGTATTGCCTCACTCGACTCTATGTCAGTTTGACCGAATGCTTTTAGGCCTGCTCTACTTGGTGCGCAACCGCTCTCAGATCCGCCGCCATACTCAGAGGTGGAGAGTGAAGATGAAAATCTGACGGAAGAAGGGTCGGACGAGTCTATTGCCGAAGCCCATGCGGACGAACGGCAAATTAAGCTAGACACAGATCGCAGCTTCGTATTATACCCTGGGGGTACGGAATGACATCATCTTAATTCATTCATGCGCTGAATCATATGCTCTACATCAGAGTCCAGCACTATGCACCCCCGGGATGCACTTCAGAACGACTTGCATGGACTCCTGGTGTCGTTGTTCCGCAAACGTCGTTCGCTTCACTACTTTCAGGGTTTCCACGATATTATGACAGTCATCTTTCTCACTTTGCCGCAACCCCTTCACCTCCCATGTGCGGAAAGGATGGCGCTTCATCGCGTGAGAGATTCCATGGGAGTTGGACTCGAACCAGTGCTCGGACTGCTGAGGTGAGATCCTAATGATGTCAATTACCACTCCCTGATATGATTATATATTTTCAGAGTGCTCAGAAATTTACTGAGGCTTGTAGATCCCACATACGCAAGGTTGCTCGAAAGGTATGTATCTTTGAGATTTCGCGTGTTTTCAGCTAATCACTATATACACCTGATTAGCACATCTCCCCTACCATATCATGCACTATCTCATCTCCTGACGCTTTTCTCCCACGACGTCCCGACACTTCCTCTTATCCAACACGTATGGGACTTTCTTTTAGCACGAGAGCCAATCGCTGTGGTATGGCTTGCAGCTGCTGTGAGTATAAGTAAGCTTGGCTTATTTGTTTGTCTGCATTATCTCTGTCTGTATTTTGGACATCGTTCTGATTCTCATCCATAGCTTATCTTGCACCGCAAGCCGTCTATCTACTTGCTCGCCGAACAGGACGATGATGGGATGATCCACTCTTTGTTGGGTGGGATACCAGAGTTAGTTGATGCAGATCCAGAGTTCTACGACATGCGCAATAATGTTGTTGCGCAAGACACCACTAGAGCAGACTATGCCGCAGAAAATGTGAGACTCTCCGGGAGGTCCACTGCGAGCATTGAGCAGCCAGACTCTGCAGCTGCTGACAGGGCGGTCGGGTCTCTTGACATCAGCGAGCAGATGGATTCATCCTGTGATACGTTCACGCCAGATGAAGACCAAAACTCTGTCATATCAAACGTGGTTCTGAATGGCAACAGGCTCCGAGCCGACAGTTCTAGTCCAAGCTCAAATTTCTTCCCTCTTCAAAATACAACAGATGGAAATCACGTGGGTAGTCCACACAGCTCGACTCTAGACTTCGCTGCATCAATTCCATTGCCTGATTCACGGCCAGTCTCACCAGGTGTTCCATTAGAACCTTCTTTCTCCGTTCCGTTATCACAAGAGGCGATATTCACTGATTATCACAGCCGCTCACCCTCACCCTCGACCCTTCACCATGTGCCATCGCGTTCGCGTTCTTTATCAGGCCTGACGGAGCATTCCTCGGTTCAACTCTGCGGCGTAGCAAACGAATCCACAACACATGTGGACACGTCTGTCAAAACGAGATTCAAACCTCCGCCACTTTCCCTCACCCACCTTCTGCGTCAGGCAGACGACCTCTTGAATGCATACCCACCATCCCACCCCTCCGTGCGCCTCACCGAGATCATGGGACCTGACAGTGCCATGCGAACGTGGCGCCCTTCACCAATTACTACCACGACCCGAGTTGCCGTACCCGAGAAACAACCATACAACGAAACTGATGACTACCTGGAGACTTTAGTCAATTCCTCGCAGATTGTCATACCCTCACCGCCCCCTTCACCACTTCTCGGGCCTCGCCTTGTGGCGAAGAAAACAAAAAATTCACCGAGAGTGTTGAGCAAGGCTCTCATGGACCCGCGTAGGGTCGGCCGGCGTCTGGGTGCACTCACGACTGCGGAGCGTAGAATATTGTTTATGGGCGCATTGCTCGTGGTCGGGGCTGCAGTGGCATTAAAGTCGAGCAAGGTCCCTTATGTGGACAGTATCGTCAAGGCAGGCGGAGGAGATGGACTGAAGCGCTTGTGGAACGAGAAATGGACACTTATGTCGTCTATGGTTGCTGCTTGGGGACGAGGACTGCCATAGTCCGTGGGTTTTCTTTTGATCCACTATGATACTTTACACGCGAGTTGCATGTAGCTATGCAAGCGGCCTCGATATGCTGTATAATTACAGTCTGTTTGTAATGTCGGACAGAGACAAAAAAAAAGCCAAATCACGGCAGGGAGAACGTTGCTTCAAAATTAAAATATCTATTTGCGGTCGATTTCACTGATCTTGTTTCATCTCTCATTTCTCAATATTCAATACTCGGTGAAGAGGGCGAGGTATCGAGTTGTGATCGATGTTGGCCAGGTCTGTGCTAGCCCGGAGACTACTAGCAGTCTGCCCAGGCGGTCCTAAAGAGGAGCGGTGATCCCATAACCTGAACAGCCTTTTCCGATTGCTGAACCTCCGGGCGCTCAAGGTTTAATGTTGGCGTTTGAGGGTCTTCTGAGCTCAGGGCAGGACTGCCACGGTGACCAGGCCTCCACATGAAAAAAAAAACCCCGGCGGCGAAAGCATCACAATTTGACTCGTACGGCAAGACCCGACTGATCATAGGGATTCATCTATCATAAACGCTAGCGGCGGACAACTCCATGGCATGTGGAAGAGTTTACGTGATGATCGATGTTGCTCGATGAGTCAGACCTATGCATGGACAACATAGGCCGCATCAGGGAAATGGTGAAGAAAAGATAATCCTAGATAATCCTGAAAAGGGGGTTGATCAAGGGATTATAATATATTATCTACCATTATCTATCATTATCTACCATTATCATTCTCTCACCAGTTCCCTGATGCCCTCACTAGTCGGGATGATGCAAGGTACCACGACAAAAAATCATTTCCGCCAGAAATATACAGCAGATGGATCAGGAACGGCCATCGCGTACCTTTTCGGCCGTCGACCACCCGGCTCCGCCGACCCTCGTGGGAGATTCAGACCCTAGGAAGTAGAAGACAAATTTTTGCTGAGGTACTTATGCTGAAAATCCTGAAATAACCCTGAAATTCGTTTTTTTTAGGATGGTGAACCTACGCTCATCCAAAGCTTCGCTTTCATGGGCGATTGTATGCAAAAACTATGACTATGGTCCGCATACCACACATTTCTGCCCCCGTCGGTTTCGGAGAACAACTCTTTATTACTGAGTGTGGTCTTCCATAGCGCAATATTGCCAAGATCCTCTGATCGAGATCTCACCATAATTAGCACTGTTACTTAATGCTCGCGCCGAGCAACAACCCTTCCTGATCGGAGGATCAGTTAGGTTTCAACATCGATATCAAGTAGGAAACGTCGGGAGAACATCCCCGAAAAAATGCAAGTGGTTAAGTTCTGAACCGCCCGATCTGGAAATCTACTATGCTGTGCCCATCGGACAATTGTAAGGAATAATTGGTGGATCGCGGCCCGTGAACTCAACCTATCCACGGTACAACTCCCAGTTGTCGAACGCTTGAGTTGCAAGACTCGGGTACCCAACTGAGGGGCCTATCATATTCATTCGAAGGCCTTTCATACATTTAACTATCGAAGGAGCTGCCCCTGTTGAATTTGAACCTGCTCGACAGCACTCATTTGGTTTGGTTGAGCGAATTCTAATTTCTGATAACGAGAAAAATAAAATCAGCATATCCGCACAGGCAAAAGCGCCTGTTTAGGGAATGAGTTTATTTTCGTAGATGCTCGGATCCAGCTTAAGGCCTTAAGGGACCTATTTAACTGAAGCACCATTGCGCGCCAAGTTGTAACTTGTAGAATGTTTCCTTCCCCTTCTCCTCCACCTCCGTCTCGACCAAAAAAGGTCGTCATTCAGAGGCAATATCGTAAAAAGGAGGGGAAGTATTTCAACACACTCCGAGACATCATCAAGGAACTCACCGGAGAAGAACTACTGACACGGCAGGAGATCCTGAAGAAAGGTTGTTCATGGTCTAGTATCAGTTGCTCGACTCTTCTAACAAATCACACCAAAAGCGATCAGCTTGCTTTTAGTGACTTCGGACACAAGGATGCAGATGGATACCCGAGTTGTTCCTTCGGCCTCGCACAATATGCTTCCTGTGAACAGCCCGGCAAAATTGACATTAGATCATACGGGTGGGTGAATACAGTTACACTTGGAATTCTGAGGTGCTCACCGTTTCTCAGATTATTTCGCCCAATGGGAACCTTATCATTGTCCCCAAAATTGGCATCCCAAAGGCGGGTTTGATTCATACACTGGTGTCGCTCAGCTGCATGGTCAGCTAGACCACTGGCACTCCAACGCAGACTCTAGATTGGGCAACGGTAGTAGTAGTTATGGGGACCA